>JBCJKH010031546.1:24505-35943 GCA_039877255.1 Loriculus beryllinus
AGGATTTCTGGTGAGCTCATTTTCAAGGGTAGAAGTTCATATTACCAAGTTTCAGTTCCGAACTGCCCCTGTCTTTCATAGTCAGCATATCTTCTGCCTTCCGCTTTTCCACTGATGTCATCCTTTCCTGACTCAAAAGCAGACTGCCCTTTTGTAATGTGCCAAGAATGAGAGCATGTCCTTCTAAGAACACTCCTGATTTGAGTTACCATGAAGAGCGGATATATACAATTTATTACTTTCATGTTTCTGGGCTTCCCTTTTTAGGGAAGTAGAAGTACTGGCAGTTTGAGGTTTTAATGTGAAATCTTGGAACAACATTTGCACTCTCCAGTACAGCATCTTTTTGTTTTTTTTTTTTTTTTTCTCAGAACAAGAAGTATTTGTGGCATACTGCCCTTCTTATTAAAATTTCCAATAACAGGAGCTAGTCAGTATGGACCAGTGCAATGCTCTCTTGATGAAATCAAGTCAGTACTTCCTTTGATGGCTTTTTCTCTAATTTATTTTTAGGAAATGGAGGAGAGAAGATTGCTTTTCTAGTTGGAAACTATGGTGGCATCTTAATAGGCCAAAGGAGATAAAAATATCCATGTTTATTTTTCTTGTCAGGGTTTTTGTGAGAAATAAGACTTAGTGCTTCTTTCTGTTAAAAATGTAAGCATAGTTCTGTCTGTACATTAAGGGAAAATAAGGCATTTTTGCTACGTTTCAGTCTAAGTGTAATTGGGGGAAGTAAATAATTTTGCCTTGGGAGGTATCAAGTACCACTGTAGCAAGCTTCCTACTTGCTGATGTAAGATGGGATAGGTGCTCTCAAGATTATTTTCAGAAGTACTGTAAACTTCTCATGTGAAATGTTTCTCTTTGTTTTCCTGCTTTTACTTCACATTTACTTGCTTTATTGCTACTTGTTTTTCCTATTATATTTACTCATCATCCTGTGTATAAAAATGACTCTTGAGATCAAGTAGCAGTCCTCAATGGTCATAAAAATGTGTGGAAAGAGAAAAGAACCCAGGTGTGTCTGAGTGCATGAGCAAGGAGTGAAAAAGTGACTTTTTTATGATTTCTTTTCAGACCAAAGTACTTTCATATCAGTCACTCAGTAAGAGCTGGCACACTAAATCTTTTTTTTCACACTGGGAAACCAGCAGATGGAGGATGGAGGCCCAGTGCTTCATGTACACTGATAGATCATGACTCCTCATTCTCTGTGACGCTTGCTCAATTAGCCTTTGCCACATTAGAAATAATGCTATGGAAGGGGCATGTAATGGGGCAAGAAAATAAAAGAGAAACTGAAGGGAGATAAAACACTGTGGAATGGAAAGAACTGGAGTTTGCATTGGGCAGGTTACTTCTGACCATAGCAAAGGGAGGAGATTAGTCCTGGTGTTTTACAAATTATTATAGGAAGAAATATCAGTAAACTTATAACATACTGTATATAGTTTCAAAAGAAGTAGGCCCTCCCCTGGAGAGGGTCTGTTCCATCCTTCCAGCTCCCACAAGGATACTTTCCTCCCTGTGGGGTGAGGCTCTGCCTCTTGCCGTAATGGAAGGACTTGCTAGGATGATTTTGGGGTAGGAAAAGTTTTATTGTATAAGCGTATTCATCTTTCAGAAACACTTTTAATAGTATGGGACTCTGACAACAAGGAAATTGAAGAACCTTCTTAAATGGTATGGTTTTAAGCTAATGTAGCTTCCACTTGGTTTGACCATCGAGTTTTGCCATGCCAGGCGTCTCTTTCCTGTTGGGTAGGTCCAGAGAAGTTCTACAATATATATTGGCTCTTTTCTTGTAACGTGGCCCAGTAGTGGGAACCTGTGTTTGCCCAGCATCCAGGGGCCATGGTGAATGTCCCACAGAGCAATTATCCAGAGTCTGTACAGACTTTCTCATTCCTGGTTTCCCCATCCAGGCAAAATTGTAGAGGTTTGAAAACTCCACTTTCAAAACTTAACCCAGAGCACAGCTTCTTCAAAAGTCCTTTTTGATCTTTGTGTTTTTTTTATGTATTTAAGTGAGGCTTAAGATTTAACATGAGGTAGGACTCATTGATCCAAAAAGTAGTTTTCAGACCTGTCTTGCTGGAGACATTAAATATCTTGTTTTGGGTTTGTTTGGTTTTTTTTCTCAGTTTGTTGTTATGAAGGACAAGTGTGCTGGAATGTTACTGAACTTTTGCATTGTATTTGGCTAATGAAATGACTCTTGGTACTGTAATCGCTGTAGCGCTTAACTAGAAACCTATATTCTGAATTATTATTTTTCTTTTTTTCTCTTTGGATTTATAATGACCACAGTTGTAACTACCAATGAATCACACATGTGGCCTCCCTCTGGGTCTGAGGTGTCGTCACTTTCAACGTCAGATTGAACAGTACTTGTAAAATATGATGTCTCTGCCTCTAGGAGAGATGGTAAATGCTTAGCAAATGTGTGGAGGGGTTCTCTTGGTAGTGGAAATACAAGAAAATATGTTTTCTTTTTTTTTGTTTGTCTCCTCTTAGCTGATTATGTAATAGTAGACCCATATGTTATCCATTTTCTGCCTCTTTTGAATTAATTAGAGCATAACAGTGGTTCCTGACTAATGAGGCAAACACATTTAGGTTCATATGTGGAGAGGTTTCCATCAATGTGTGGAGTTTTACACAGCAGCAACAGCAGTTGCTGCTGTGTGATCAATAGAAGAAACTTGAATTAAGATCAGCAGTTATGCACGGTGATAAACAGACCTAATTGAACATTAGAGGTTTTATAAACGCACACCTGCAAATGGTCATAAATGCTGGTGGTGCATTTCTGTTACTAGAATATTTTTTTTATGATTATTTTAATGAGAAATCTTAATGTGTGTGTCTCTACTACTTCATGTCCAGGATCTTCTAAATAAAGATGCTCCTCAGAGTAAACCTGATGTGCAGACATACTTAAGACCTAATGGATTCAGAATATAGATTAAAGGGCTTGGAGAATTACTTCCTTTGCCACCTGCCTCTCCAGCAGCCATCTTGAGCTTGTTGGGAAGGGGGGATGTGTTCTTCTCATGTCATAGTCTGAGGGCAGGTGCAGCAGCACTAGAGCTAGCAGCATGGGGCTGTTCTCAGTTATGATAGACTAATGCTATTTGGTTTGCGAAGGCCACACTGCAGAAACTGCTTCATGTTATGCTTAAGGGAGTCAATGACATGTGCTGTGTTTTCACCCCTTCTGCCTAGGACAACAGCCTTGGGAACATAATTTTTGTGTCTTTCAAATTGGCAAAATTTTACTTATAAAATGCCTCTGTGGGAGGCAATGCACTAGTGCTTTCTGGTTTGTAGGCCAAGAGAGGTGCTAAATTTGAGTCCCAACGCACACTGTTGCATGACCGTCAGTCTGTACCCATGTTAAGAAATGTGTTTTCTCAACTTCCTGTCCTTTTTGGCTCAAAGTGCGACTAGAGCTGTGAAGACAGGCAACTTGAAGAACAAAACATGAATACTAAAGGGTTTATTTTCTGGGGCAGGTTTTCAAGGTATCATTATTTATTCTAGTTAATTTACGTTATTATCTGTTCTTGACTGCACGTGTTTGTCTTGTTCCTGGCAGAGTTTGTACAAAGGGAAAGCTTAGCAGAGTTTAACCCTTGTAGCAAAAGGTTTGAAGTGCTCAGAGAAGGGCCAGAGAGAGGTGGAAAACAGGAATGTCAAAGTGACTGCAGAGCCAACAAACATTTGCAATCCAGGGCACTTTGCCTGTGAGCCCTGTTTGTGGTACCATGGCCCTGGACTTAAAATGACCACAATGAAGGTAACCCACTCAGTAAACAGGTGTGGTGTCTCTGGAGCAGAGTGTGCACAGTACTGTGAGATACTGTCACCTCTGCAAGATGTGTGCTGTTGTGATACTGTTGTGCTTGGTGTGCTGTTGTGGTTGTGCTGTGCTGACCCTAGGGAATTTGTGTGAGCAACACTGGGTATTGGTGTTGGGAAGTGGAGGTCTATGCACGTATACTGTGTTGGAATATGCAGTGTGTGTGTATATACATGCTGTCATCTTGATTTCATCATGATAATGTTACCTTCTGTGTCTCTCTTGCAGAATGCTTGTTTGTTGTTGCTCTACATACATGATATTTCTGTCCTGTTCTGTTTTTACTGCCTCGGTGGTTAATCCCTCACCCTGGATGAATGTTGCTAGTGTGTGTGTGGGTAGGTGGGTGGCAGGGAGCAGTTGTCTGCCTCAGTGCAAAGATCAGATTAAATAGGTGACAAAGTGCATTAGAACCATAAACAGCAGGACTTTACAGATACGTGTGTTTGTATCTGTAGAGAGATATCTGTAGAGAGGAGCCTCTCTAAGGTTGTCTTATACCCAAGGGGTGAGCTTCATGCTCAAGTTGTCTGTTAGTCAATTGCTTGAGCTTTGGTAGTGAAAGAACGTTAGCTTTTTGCCTCTGTATGGTAAAAGAAATCCAAACACAAACCAGAAAGTAAAGCTCACAGTATCAGACAAAATAATAGGGTACAGGGCTCGTGGCTTGCCAGGAGATGCTGTAACTTGCAGTAGAATGTATGAATATACAGGAGAGTGCTCAGAGCATTCCTGGGTATAAGACAAAGGTTGTCAGCACAACTTCCTCTTCACTGCTGTTGGAGGCAAAGATTTGAACCTTGTACTGATCTTTCCTAACAGTAGTTTATTGGATGGATTATTTTATTTCAGAATCCCTCTCCCTCCAAAACCAAAATCCAAAACCCCACCTCAAAAACATAGAGGAAACACCCAAAAAAAAAGCCCAAAACAAACCAACGAAGAAATGGTGCTGGTGGGGAACATCATTGCTCATTCCTTCCAAAGGAGGAGCATAACAAGCCGTGCTGTGGCAGAGGAACATTCTGCCATTTCTGTGTTGACAGGATACACAGCTACCAGGGAGCTGTGTGACAAGTCTCATTTTATACCTGACAAATTTCAGGACACATGGTTGTGCCCTAGAGTAATAACCACATCTTAACGCTTCTTTGCCTTGTGACACTCCTTTAGCCAAAGCAGTGTTTCAGCTGGCTGTGTGTTTACCGAGCATCAGGCAGTACCCCTGCTTGCCTCATCCAATTCGGGATGATAGCTTTTGGCATCGGTCTTTCAAAAAAGGCTGGGCTCTCTTCATATAGTCTGTTATTATTTTCCACCTCCTCTTGGCTTGTGTTCTTCACTGTTTATTTCAGGTGTCTCCTTTCCAGCTACTACTTAGCTGTTCTTTTCAGCTACCCTCTTGACATGTTAAAAAGGAGTAAACCCATCTATATTACAGAAAGAAAAGTTAAATTTAATATTGCAGGCAGATCTGCTTATATGAGCTTTATCATCTGGTCCACATCACCCGTCACCACCAAGCACCATTGTACGACACCGCTTCTTAGGACAGCCCCTGCCTGTGTTCCCTGAAAGCTCTGATTAGAAAAAGAATAATCCATGGAGGAGAAGTGTGCAAAATGCTCCTGTGGGATAGTCACCTGGGGCTGTGTTTCTAGAGGTGCTGACAGAGTTTCTTTACGGAGAGTGAAGAATGTTTCTCAGGGGCTATTGGCTGGCTAAACACCTCTTCACCTGACAGCAGTGAAAATGCTTGGGCTTTGTGGTGCTGTTTGGCTCAGATGTGTCAGATCAAAATATGCCTAGTGAGGGTGTCTGTATCCACTTCTGCTGGAAGAAATGGAAAGCAGCTTCCACAGAGGTCTCATCCTTCCTGGCACCCCTTGGGAGATTAGGATTGTCAAATTGAACTAGTGGAGAGTACAGTTAATTGGAAAGATTTATAGGCTTGTTAGCAGGAATGTTTCTTAATTTAAAATGTCATTGTATTCCCTGAAGGGAGATATCACTTCTTGTTGAAGCTTCTTAATTAGAGTGGGCTAATTTTTAGTGTTGGAAGTAATATTACTATTATTATTATTATTAATAATAATAATAATAATAAATCCTTCAGCCTCAACTGGGAAGAGAGCTATTTGAGTTTCAGCAGCTGTAAAAGTGTCAGGAACACTGTTTTTAGCTTTCTTTTCTGAGGCCACAGAAGTGACTGAAAGGTAAACAGCAGCACTGGGCAATGGTGGGAAGGCGTTTTCTTCAAATCTTTTGCCTATAGCTGTCTTAGAAATGTCATACTTTTACTGCCCCTCTCCCTCTTCATTTAAAATGTGAAATGGTCTCATACTGAAATAGCCTCAAATATGTATACTTTGATAGGTTGCAGTTATAGTGCTGATAAACTGGGTAAAATTTAGATATCTTTCTTGCAATGGTATTATGTGCTTGCATGGAAAGCAATCAATAAGATTATTCAGTTATTTTTTTAATGCTTTGAAATATCACCAAGGGTCAATTTCTGCAACCAGGTCATGCCAATGGAAGTATTCTGTATGTGATTTTAGTGTCCTGTATCTGTTTGAATGGCATAATGGACTGTTGTCTCATATTTCTTCCAATAAGTTTGCTGACTCCTTAGTTTTCTGTTACTGTAGGCCCTTGTTCCTATCTGCTATATTAGAATCACAGAATCATAGAAATTTTAATTTTTTTTTTTTGGAGGTGTGCTTTGTTTTGCCTTTTTTTTTTTTTTGTGGTTGTTTTGGTTGGGATTGACCTTGTGAGCTCTGTTACTCAATTGCCTCTATGATTGGATCTTCCATGACAACAAGCAGCCATAGGATATTGTTTCATTTTCTTTCTCCTGGAAACAAATTCTTGATAATTGGCTAGGATTTCCTACTATCTTTCCAGACCACCTGTCTGGCACAGGAGGACACTACTTTCTGCAATTACTTCTCTGCAACACTCTGATTAAGCAATAAGACACAACTTCAGAGACCTCTGTGTGCATGAGAATGTGAGTTGTCAAATATCATAAACCTAGAGATTCACTTTCTGGATCTTCTTGTAACTGGAAGTGCCAGGCTGGGTTAAATGTGCTTCAGTCCTGCCAGCAGTTGCTGCCTGCATAGGATGAAGGGCTCATGAGAGCTGTGTCAGGCAAGGATCACAAGGAATGCAAGAGAGAATTTTGGATGGGAGCAAAGCAGGGGGTGGTGGTGCGAGATTTCCATGGTAACAAGGTGTCTGACTGTGGGTCATCTGTGGCTCCAGTGCAGAAATAACTCCCCAAGCCTTCTGTAAATAAATATATGCCTGGAGCTTGATCCTTCACTAGTAAAAGTTCAGACTTGTGTGGTTGCTTTTGATATATGACTCATGCTGTGAACATATAGCTTGTAGAAAAAAAAAATAATTTACAGTTCCCTGGTACTTTCTTATGGTTTTGGGAAATCTGTCTCTGTTTAAATGAGATTTTTTTTCTTTTTAAATACAAACATATGTTCTTGAAAATGTAAGAATTTATAACATGTAGATTTGGTTTATGAGGTCTGCCACATCTGTCATGAAAATCTTCCATAACTTATAGTTCATGAGAGCAAGGGCAGAAGCATCTTAAATCAAAAGTCTGAATTAAAAATTCTAACTTCTGGAGAGCATTACCAAAGTCAAATCCTATTTTGCATCATATGTGGCGTTTTTAAAAAAGCTTAGACTCCACTGCTAAGCTAACTTCTACATTTGGAAATAAAGCTGGAAAAATGATTACAAAGTGATGCCTACAGTCAAACCAGTTGGAGTGCATAAAGTCTAAAGTATCTGACAAAAAATAGAGGGAAGCAAGAGAAAAGATTCCTATCTAGTTCTCTTCCAGTGCTAAGACTTGGGTAGCTTTTAACTAACTTGTGACACCCTACTTTTCATGTCAAACAGTATTATTTTCTAAGCTTTTCAGTGTTGTAAATAGTATCATTTAGCATCATCTCTTTAGTTTCCTCGGCAACAAAGCCTATCAATTCAATGACAGTTTCAATAGCATGGAAAAGCACCAGCTTCCAGAATTATGGACAGAAGTACATAAAGCAGGTAGACTGGTATTTATTGTCTGCAGACCAGCTGTATTTTTCTCTGATCCTTTCTATTCCAAGGTGTGTGATTAAGGACAAATCTCTTCAAGCTGTGCTGTACTTGCACATCAATGATGCTTGATGCTGACTCTAAAGGATCCTCAGATCCCCACAGCTCAGCTGTGAGGAAATTGATATTTGAGCTTTACAGCCTGAAAACCTCATTTATCTTCATATTTTGCATTGGGTATGTATTTGTTGGAGAATTGATTTGAAACTTGCAACATCAAGGTCATGCCATCGCTTGTTCCAGTGGGCAGAGGAAAGGAGCCTGGTTGCTGCTGCTACTACTTCTTCTACCCTTTTCCAATATAAAGGGACAATGTGCACTGTGGGTTTTCTGTCACTCGCAGCCTGCCTGAAAAAGAAATTTAGAAAGTCAATAGCAGTGGCCAATGACTAATATCCCTAAGTTGTCCTGCATCCTCAATATGAAGGAAGATGCTCTGGAAGGGTCATATATTCCTTTCAAATGTCTATTATACATATACTCCTATTTGATCTATTTATTTTTCTTAACTTTCTAGGGGGGCTTCTTTGGAGTCCTGCTGAAGCTTCAGTCCAACTCTGTAAATATGCTTCTGTCTGTAGAAATACTTAATTTGCACTGCATTGTCAGTACCAAAGTAACAGTGAGGAGGGCAGTAGTGATATGGTGAGTTGTTATTGGAAAGGCTCTATACTCTTTTCAGGAAAAGGCTATGTTTTTCATATAGTTTTTCTCCGTTTCTTCAAAGTCTGATAGCTCAATGTACTCTGAAGAAATACAGCATATAAGATGAAAACATGACTATGTCATACTCATTAAGCACAGACAGAACTGTTGTTTCGATGTTTGTGTTCATTTAGATCCTTTAAAAAAAGGGAGGGAGGGGCTTATATCAGGCCTCTTGAAATGGGTGCAGAAGGTCCTATGGGACCTGACCCAAGCTAACCAGAGAACATGAAAAGTCATTAAACAAGACGTGTATTGCATGCTTCACTTAGTTCTGATGATCACTGCTGTTAAATTCCAAGTTTCTCTCTTAGTTCTACCAGCCTCTAAGCCCATGAGCATTGCAAGCATGAGTAAGGTTTCTTGCAGGTTTCTGAGTTCAGAGTTTAGAAAAATAAGGTTGACGAGTCAGGCTTGATCATGGTCATGAGTGCTGGTAATAGCACTCACCCTGAAGTAACAGGATGCTGTAGAATGAATCACAGGGTTTTTTTTTGGACTCTGATTTTCCCCAGATGCTTCATGATTCAGTTCCTACAGTTGCCATGAAGATGTGACAAGCTTAGATTGATGACCAGGGAAAACTTTAATACTCCAAACTAACAGAGTCCATGGACTTTTTAAATGTGAGAGTGTTCATAGTTTTGCTAATTTAAGTGTTGGAAGATGTTCAACAGTCTTCCAGCACCATCACCTTAGTTGTAATGGGACTTCAATATGACGCTTGCCTGTCAGGATTTGTGTAAGCACAAGAAAGAAAAGAAAGGTAGAAGTATTCAGTGTGTGTGTGTGCAGATTTTTCTTTTCCCTCCCCAAGTGTAACAGATAACTAACTTTCATCTAGATCACCTGTCATGATCAAGTCTTCCCTTATGACTGTGGAAACATTTTTTTTCTTTCCTTCCTCCTCCACTTTTATTCCCCACCTTAATGTTTTTTTTAGCAGAACTCAGCACAACAGATATGAGTGCAGCCTCTGGTTTTCTCATTCCTTTCTATTGATCATCACCAAGACGAGCAGCGGTTACAGGGAATAGCATATAATGGATTCAATGTTTGTATGCTCAATGAATGTACAGTTAAATGCAATTGCAAACAGATGAGAGTATGAATGCTTGGCAGATAAATACTGGTGTTCCTCTTGTAATTACCGTGCCCAGAATTAGGTTTTTGCATGTGCAGAATCTTAGGAGGCATTTGCAGATATGGTACTTAAAAGTTCTCAACATTTGTATTGTTCACAAGGGTGGTGTGGGAGAAAGTGCAATTCTGACACCAAGTTAATTGGGCTATGGACAGAGTGATTTTAGGTATTTGGGAGCATTTGGGAATCTATTCGTAGACAAACTTCTATATACTTGAAGGGGCCAAATGACGCTTAGCTGAGAGAATTTGTGAAAGTTCTCCCACAATTCAGAGCAACTGGCAAAACCTAATAATTATTTTGGGATGAGGTATGCTTAGAATGAACACCATTGACATTTCAGGTTTCTGCGCTGTCCCTCTTGACAGGGAAGTGCTGTTTGTAGGCATTTGATCCAACAAGGCTATATTGACAAAAGCAATCTTAATTTACATTTTCACTTGACACACAGATACCATAGTGATGGTACAATTCAGTGGTTGCTCCTAAGAAATAGTTACATATGAGTTAAAATGGGTCTTGACCTTCAGTGTGATCCATATTCTTAATTAACACTTTTTAATTGCTGTGCAAGTAGAGGGTGAAAGTCTGAGCAGCATAACAGCAAGTGACTCATTCCCTGTTGACCAAGTGACATAGAATTGTTTGTATATCTATGTTAAAATAAGGGCTGCAGAAAGAACTTCGAACCAAATTAATTGAGCTAATATTTTTCATGCTGTCAAAGACGTGGTTCATGAATCAACCATCACAATACTCATTATTTCTTATAATTAGGACAAACCGCACACTATGGGTGTTCTATTAGGTTTAGATACCTAGTGATGTGGAAAAGCATTCGAAGGATGCAAGCAATAATGAAGTTTTAAAGGGCTTTTATGGCATGAGAAACAGATGTTTTTCAGACGTGGCTGTGGAAGCAGCTGGGATGAGTTCAAATGTGATGGTCCCAAGTCAAAAACACTTTTGGAAAACAGGAGGAGAAAAGTTCCGTGGGAATTGTTTGAACTCTCTTCCAATTTCATCATTAAGGCTTAAAAAATATCTTCACTCTAGTAGCTTTGTATAATCTTTAATTTCCTTACATTATAAACATTATATAAACAATTATATACCATGTAAAGTCAGGACATGCACATTGAACTGATGGTATGAAGTGATTTGTTTTTCCCTTTTCAGGTGGTTTCCCTGTAAGGAAATAAAGTGGAATAATCTTATACCACATAAATATCAGTGGAAATATGTTAGGAGTGTAAGGACCAGAAGAATTGGAAGAACGTTAACTAATATCACATGTGAAATCTTTGCCCAGCAAATTAATCTTCAAGCATAGTTATATTTGCTGTAAATGAAATGCTGTGTGAAATGGTTGTGTTTGAGAAATATCTACAGCATCTAGAGATGCAATTGGGCTTTCACAAACAGGGAAATGTTGATACAAGGTTTTATGTCTTGTTCCACTCCATTAAACTTTGTAAGCTATTTTTTTTTCTTGGGAACTATGTTATATATCAGGTACTGTGCAGCACTACTTGTGTCAGCCACCTCAGTATAGATTTGGTCACCCTAAGTGCTTTGAGCAGT
>JBCJKH010031548.1:0-15414 GCA_039877255.1 Loriculus beryllinus
CTGGGGATGCACAAGCATTTAGGAGGGAACACAGCTGGGACAGCTGACCCGAACTGCCCAAAGGGGTATCCCATACCATATGGTGCCTTGCTCAGCATATAAATCTGGGGGACGGAAGTAAAGGGGACACGTTTGGTGTGATGCCATTTGCCTCCCCACGTAACTGTTTTGCATGGCAGAGACCTGCTCTCCTAGAGATGGCTGAGCACCTGCCTGATCATGGGAAGTGGTCAACCAATTCCTTCTTCAGCTTTGTTTGTGCATGGTTTTTGCTTTACTTATTGAAAGGTCTTCATCTCAACCCACAAGTTCCCTCACTGATTTTTTACCCTTCTGATTCCCTTCCCTGTCCCACTAGGAGAAACTGAGCAAGCAGCTGTCTGGGACTTCGTTGCCAGCTGGAGTTAAAGCATAGCACATGCCATAAAATGGAAGGTTTTAACTTTACAGCTTTTTATCCACAAACCTAAGAAGTCTACTTTCTGCCCAAACAACCATGCAACCACTGCCAATTAATTCCAGTACAATTATTTCTCCTCAGAGAAGATTCTACATTCCAAAAAGATGCCAATAAAAATGCCAACAGAAAGGGATGAGGACTGAAAGATACTTAGATACTCATTGCCACAGTTTAATGACTTTGAAATCGAGTTGCATTAATATTTAGACATTAAGTGAAAGGTACTTCAATGTCTAGTTATGGATAGAAAAATCATCATCATAGGATAAACTGGAACCCTTTAACTTGTCCAAAAGCTATGGCACCTTTTGCAAGTTTCCTATGTCATGAGGTAAATTATACTCAAAAGTATTTTTCTATCAGCTTCAATTCAGAACACAGTGCAGTAAGACCTACTAGATAACCAGGCATGAAGAAAGTTAATAGTCTATCAGCAGAGATTTTTAACAAGTTAATCCAAACCCAGCAGGGCCATTCTACACACTTTGATTAAAAAAAAAAAAACCCTACTATTTGCAAAAGTTTCTGCACTGCATAATTCCAAATCACAAATTTAGAAACTCATTTTCAGTCTTCAAAGAGCTGAAGAACCTTAGCAGTATCCATGATTCCAAAGGTGACAAGTATTCAACTCTGAAGAGCTGCCACTTTGTATCTTGTCTAATTTAAAGAAAACATATATCCCTCAAGATAGCATATAGGCTTTGCATTGGGAGAAAGCATTGCATACTACATGTAGCAAGGTAAAGGGCAGCAAAGTTCTAGCTTGTCCTTTGTACACTGACAGTGCTGATATTCTCCCAAGCCTGCAGGTCCTAGATCTTCTTTTGCAGCCAGAGTTTCTCATTTCTCTTTTGGTGAAGTATTATGGTGTTCCATAGATTAAATTTAAATATGCTGTCACAGATGAAGCACATGACAGGCCAAAAAGAATCCTCCTCTGTTTCTGAAACACAAGGATAGAACAATTTTCACTAAGTGAAAGAAACATGATGGACATGATGCTGCCTGCAGTCCCAACCTACACTGCTTCACTGCTGTGGGTTTTAATCTTACTGTGGGATCCAGAATCTGCTCTTTGCACACTGTGCAAAGAGACCATTACATTGATATTGCCAAGCTTTAACAGGAATTTGAGATGAGAGCTGAGCAATTCACGGATGAAGTTCTTTTAAGAACAACTGATCTGCTCAGTCAGGTGCTTTCAAACAGTTCCATAATCTAAGCAAAAAACCAAGCAAGAGCCCATAACTAAGGAGAATCTCAATTCCCCTACTGAAAGTTAGAAATTTCTCATCTATCTACATTTGCACTTTTGAAGTCCACCTCTGCTTAAATTGACCTTTTACTCAGAACTGCAACTACCGTGTTATTAAAAGCCAAACAAAATACCCCCCTACTTAGCAGAACAATTTCCAATGCATTCCAAGAAGCATATCTAATGTTGGCCTTTAAAATACAATTATTATACCTCATTTTGTTAGAATCGTTGTGCCAAGAGAACTGGCTTGTATTTTACATTAAATCCACTCATAGACTATTGAGAAACAAATTTTGGTTCAAGAATCTATGAGTATGACAGCAAGAACTTCATTTAACTCCTAGAATTTGGTTTGTGAATGTCAAGATATCAGACCAGAAAAGTATCTGTGGATTGTCTGGGATTTCTTCAATTGTAAATTGAGACACTTCACCCTTAAGAAGAATGATGAATAACTACGATGTTTCTAGAATTTTTCTTCTCCAGGCTATCCCAAATTTGAGATTTTTACATGTAAAGGGGAAAAAAAAAAAGAGGAGAATATTACTGAAAACCTGAAATCATGCCTGGGTGTACAATGAAACCTCTATTATGTGCTCTCAACTTTTATTGGGTAATTTCCATGACCTTGTTTGCATTCATCAGATTAGAAGGATCCTGATATTTCTGCAGTGGTTGAGTAGATATCAGAACAACGTATCTTCATTTCCTTAATCTTTTCCTTTAGAGATCAGATAAACACTTCCCAGACAATACTATTGCTTCTGATAGGAAGATGTTATCACTCCTGTAAGAAAAATATACTGTCAGAAGAGAAATTCTGTGGGACTGGAGCATCTGTTCAATTGTTTCTGCTTCTTGAAGATGGGCTTCTTGCAAACAAACATTGTTCACAACTCGAGCTCAGCTGGGGTCTGCTGCTCTGGCTCAGTTCCTCTGCACTGAGCTGTTCTGCTGACTCACCGTGTCCCTGAGCAAGGTGAGTCCCATCCCTGCCAGCTCAGGAAAAGGCTGAAGATGGGAATGGAAATACACACTCGCTGTTACTGCTTGAGGAAGCTGTGGGAAGGAGGATGCTGCCAGAAACAAAACTGAGCAGCTGACCTTAGCTGAAAGCCACCGCTGAAGGGTACCCGCTTCTTAGCTTTCTTTAATATAGCACAGGGGAGCACCAAGACAGACATGTATTCAGAGCCTCCTGCACATAGGCATACCAGTGACCCACAGGGTGGAATAATTTGCACTAACTTCTGGCAAGAACACAGAGTATTTGCTTCCTGAAAAAAATGTACTAGCTGTACTGCTAGCAATATGCAGTATTCAATTTATACTCGCCCATTAACTGAGTCCTTGGTTTTCTTATTAAAAAAAACAAAAAATAATTTCTGCTATTGAAAAGACCAGATTGCCACAGAAAATAACAATCCAAAATATCTTTTTTTTTAATTTTTTAGAATTTGATATTTTAATTATCCTGCTGTCAAATGTCTAAAGTTGTTGTTTGACTTGAAGGATTTGGAAGCTGTTGCAGCAAAGGAAGGAGGCAGATACGACAGCTAAATGAATACCAGATGGCTGATTGAAAAGCTTAAGTGTAGGGGTGTACAGAGACACCAGGCTCGGGTGAGTCTGCATGGCTTTGCAAGTGCAGCAGCTCCATCTTGGATCACGAACCCCTTCTTCATCTTTTTTGGGCACACTAACAGCCCTCCAAGAAAACTTTGGTATCATTGCACTGTATTTTATCCTACCAAGCAGGCACACTTAGTAACAAATTTGTCTGAATGTTTGCAGCAGAAGCACTTAAAAGAAGGACTGTCAACTGTAAGAAGATCGGCAACATAACCCAGGTACAAAAAGCCTTGGGAAACACATTGAGGCCATGTTATAACAGGTTGAAGGAAATTATGATGACTGGGGTTTTAGCTAAGTAACCTTTGTGTTTCTGAGAGAAAACAACTATTACTCCCCCAAACTAAACACACATACAGATATTAATCAGTGATGTGTAAGTGATATGCAACCTCTGCTCTGCCTCTTTCTCTCTACCTACAGCTCCACTATCACCAGTGGCTTCCTTTCAAACATTTTTCTTCGGTTCTCTCTTATTCTTTAGTTTTCCCTTGTATTCCATACCAGCATCTCCCAAGATTTCTGGTTTCTCGGTCTGTTCTTGGTCCAGCTCTCATTCCTTTCTCTCTTAAAAAGCCGTCTCATCAATTCATTTTCATCTCACTATCTTTATGATCACACCCTTCTTTTAGGATAGGTACCCTTGATCTCCAGCTAAACGCCTTACCATTGGCATTACCTCTAAGACCCATTGCCTCCGTTAAACAGAAGCATCACTCGTGACCAGACTTCTCTGAGGAATGCCTATACAGTTCCTTGGCAGGTTTTCCTCCTTTATGTAAGCTCAAATGTAACCGAAAGATATTCAACAGCAGCACAGCAAGGCAAGAGGACTGTCTAGCAGGGCAGTGCACATCAGAGTCCAAAGCTTTGAGGTAGCATGGAAGAGAGAGTAGGGAAGAGAAACAGACACATGAATCAAATCTCTACATTCATAACTATTATCTTCTATAATTCTCTGGGAATTTAGAGAGGATGTGAACCATAAGCCTTTTCTCAGCTGTGAATGATGATACTAACCAGCAGCCATGTAACACCACTCTGATCTGTTCAACTGTGAATAGCTCAAAATATGAATTTCAGTTTGAGCTCTCTTCTTTGCCTAATAGTGTGTTTCCTCTACATACAGACGGAGGCATTTACCAAGCATGATGCAAAACCATATGGAAGCACTTCAGCAAATTTGGAGAACCGGAAGCACAGGGTCCCATCTCCACAGTGATGCAGGTGCCCAGACACTCGCCCAGTGATGCTGAACAGCACAGAGCAAATACATCCAAATGGCCCAGTTCACCTGTTCTCTCAGTACAGATGCTTTCTCAAAATAAATCTTGAGCTAAAATCACTGCTTTAGATTAAAATTCACTGAACAATGTGCTAAAGGCCTTAAGAAAAACGAACAACTGAAATGCAAGTGCAAGTAGGAATTAGGAAGGTATTCCTGAAATCCCACACTTGGAATCCAGTGTTAGGCACACACAGCACCAAGGGCCACCTTGGAACACCTGTTCTTTCGGAAACCAGGAAGTGTGAGGGGATTGAACAAAGACTGCCATGAAATCATCTGATTACAGTTACAAAAACTGTATTTCCAGCCTTAAACCTACTAGAGATGCTGCCACACATGCAGAACCTTGGATGCTCTTACGCTCCTGGAAAAATACTGGTGGAAAGTTGCCAGATACTTCAACTTCGTGATATCAGGTAGAGAAAGCACATGACACAAGGACAGCATAGAAGGTGACACTTTTCTCCACTAGCTATAGTCTTGAAGTTTTAAGCAACTGATTTCAGGCACAAGGGAGCCACTATACGCCAGGCAAGCCAGGCAGCCCAGTCAGTACTCACTTTGAGGCTCAGCAGTGACATAAGAGTATGCACCTGTACCTTAGAATGCATCCCACCAATAACTCCTCATTTTCTATTGAAACGAGAAGGGTTTGGGTTAAAAACAGAAGAAAACAAGAGGTAATGGGTTTAAACTTAAACAGGAAAAGTTCAGGTTAGATATAAGGAACATAAAGAAGTTCTTTACTGTGAGGGTGGTGAGGCACTAGAACAGGCTGCCCAAAGAAGTGGTAAATGCTCCATCCCTGGCAGTGTTCAAAGCCAGGCTGGACAGAGCCTTTAGCAACCTGGTGTAGTGAGAGGTGTCTCTGCGTGTGGTTATCTTAAGGTCCTTTCCAAACCTAATCATCCTATGACTCCATGAATACAGACTGGGTATTTGAAGCAAGGCATACAATATTCTCCAAATCACAGGCAAACAAATCTTCATTTGCAAGCATCCATACAGACAGTTGTTTAACATTACCAGACTCAAGGTTTTATTCAGATGAGCTCTTTAAGTCTGAGTCACTTCCCTTTGATGATAAAAGAAAGGGGGGAGGGGAAATGACAACTACTGTAATTCACAGTGTAAATTAACCCTTCCGATTATATTTCACCCCACAGTAACATAAGACTTTTACAGTGTTTCTACATAAACCATTGCTCAACACATAATTGTTCCAGTTACATTTACTGTATTTCCACCCTATTTCTATCACGGTATTTTTAGTCAATCTCTTTTCCCAATTAGCAGGAGATCAGCAGGATTACACGAATACTAGAAGTATCTTATGAGTAACAAGGATCTGGGAAACGAATCTTATTTTCAAGGGGCCTAAACTAGCAAGAATACTGGGGCATAGCATTGCTTCAGGAAGCTGGTACTGGACATCATCTTTGTTTTGTGTCTGGAGCACTTTTGCTAGTGAACATGACAGCCATCTAGCTACTTGTCCATGGGATCATCACCTGGCTAGGCTGGTTCCCCCTAATCATGTCACTCCACTGTATTTGGATGAAATGGCATAGGTATGTCAGAGCAATGCAAGACTCATTATGGCATGTATTTAGTAACTCATCACACAGTTTTCCTCAGCCTGTTTCATGGTCTTTACAACAACAAAACTATGTGATCAAAATACTCCCCACTCAGCTCAGTGTGTCTATAGCTTATGCATTTAGGTGCATCCTGTTCCTGATGCCTACACACTGCTCTCCACAAGTTACACATTCGTCATAATTCAAATGTTTTCTCTGGATTCGGATATCACAGTCAAGGCTTGACAGCAAAACTGTGAGCAATCAACACATTAAATCATTCCAGCCTTGGCAAAAGACAATAGTGATTAAGTCAAGAAATAATTCATGCTCAAAATAAATAATTAAGGGCTGTTTGTGCCTTTGAGGTAGAGTCCTACCCTGGGAGCAGCTCACAGACATACCACCAAGCCTGGTGCCTTCTGCATCCTCCAAAAGCCTGTCAGAGCAGGGCAAGACTATACCAGGCTTGAAGAACTCCTTTTCTCCTGGTAATTGAGCTGTAAGCTAGAATCTCATTCACAGTCCACATACTGCAAACAGCAGGCCACCAGCAGTGCCACACTCTGCTCTGTGAAAAGGAAACCAAGTGTGTACAAACTGCAAACTGTTCAGGCTAGTTGGTAACTGAAGACAGCACTTCTGGCAGATTAGATCTTCAGGTTGGAAATGTGCATTCAGATGCTCCCACTGCCCTCCTCAAGAGGTCCCAAAAGTCAAATCTTGACATCATTATTTTGCCATGTCACAGCAGATCAGCCTCTGTGACATTTTCTCACTACTTGTTGCCATGTAAAGCAATAGGCATTAATTTGCTAACAGAGAAAAAAAAAACTTATGGAGAAATAAGTTACTACAGCCTGTCTCTAAATGACAGGGGATTTTATTGGCTTTTCCTCTCCCAGCCCCAGGAGCAAGGGACATGACAGTCTCCCTGAGGATGCTCACTAATCTGGCATCACAAGAAATAGCATTGCAGCCAAAGAAAGAAAGACCATCAGTTCAGCAAAAAGTAACAGAACTTAAAAGATGTTTAATACGGTTTCCCTGCAGGCATTAGTGATTCCAATGGCTCATATTTTACCTAAAAGCCACAAAAAATTAATCTCAATTATTAAGTTCATGCCAGCATTCACAATCAAGACAGCTTAAGATAAATATTTATAGCCTTGCTTTTGTAACTTGTCATGTTCTAGCACAGACCCTCATTACATGGCAAATCATGACAGCACTTCAGGGAAAGAAAAGCTCAAAGCTTCCAAAGACACAGCAATTCCCGTTCCATTAATAAGGAAGTTGCTTGATTTTGTACTTTAAATGCATCCCATACATGCAACTGTTCATAGTACTGTACACAACTCTGGGACCACCAAGATAAGAAGGCCATGGACCTCCTGGAGCAAGTCCAGAGGAGGCTGCAAAGACAATCAGCGGGCTGCAGCTCCTTTGCTCTTGAGACAGGCTGAGAGACTTGGGCTTGCTACTTTGCTCCCTGTAAACCCACTTGATGTCTTCTCTACCAGTTCAGTAACAATCACACTTACATCTGCCCTTTTAGGACTCCTTTTCATAGGTTTGGGTTGGAAACATTTGTTTCTTTCATTGAGCTGTTATGTTTACGTATCACAAAAGTGCTGAGCATGAAGTGTTTATTTTCAATACTTCCATACTGCAGTGGATTGCAGAAATACTGGAGTGGCTATTCAAGCTCTGTTCACCACCACCCCACCTATCCCTTGTAACTCAAAAGTAATCTAACATCATCTTCTTAACATTCAAGTCAAAAGCGCTCTAGAAGAATCGGGTATTTGCCCAAGGTACCCATGACATCCAGCCCAGCATACAGACATTAGTTGGATTCACAAAGTTCTAGCTCAGCATTTAGTTAATGTTTTTTTCTGCTTGAATCTTCCTTATTGAGATGTCCTGACTTCATGTTGGAGTTTTTAAGTAAGAAGTTCACAGAATGTCAAGAAGTCAAAAACTAGTTTTGTTGATTTTGCTGTGAATTAAATGTATAATGAAAATGATTTCAGGACAGGATGAAAGTCATTAACAAAGCGTACTCCATACTTTATACATTAAGGGGCACTTTTCAGTCAAAACTTCATTTTGTTCTCAACTTATACACGACTTTCAATGGGAAAATTTCTACCACCCATAATTGTATTTGTGTTCCTCACAATTAATACCAAAGGAATCACTTGTAGAATTTTCAAATTACTTTGTCGCTGTGCTGTGACTTGCAAATGCAATTAAAAATAGCACTAAAGTTTTTCACATCCCAAAACACTACAAAAAATAAAGAACACTACAAAAATAAAGCTCGGAGCTAGAAAAATTAGAGAAGAAATAAAGATGAAAGTCCTTTTAAAATATGCAAGAACTGAAGATTTCCTGGCATCCTTCCACTGTAAGGGTAGGGTTGCTGACACCAGCTTTTTATCATCTGGGTTGTGTAAGACTAAGTTTTCTGTTGCCTCTTCTGCTCATGGAGAAGAACAATGGCCCCTAATGAAAAATGCATACAAGCACACAATGTCAGATGTATTGTTTGGCTATCACCAGACTCAACCTGAGCTCTTCATATGAAACTCCAGAGAAGGGTTGATGGTATTACTCAATAGAACAGAATTGTTTTCTGAGCTGCCCTTAGCCTTAAGGCCCTAAGCTAGCCTTAGAGGTCTTGCGCCCACTCCATCTCAATCACCATGTACTTTTGGGGGTGAAATAAAGAAAGAAGGCAACCTACCCAGGATAAATAAATGCTATGTTATATTTTATGCTTTGATCAAAGGAACAAAATATATATTGCATGCACTTAATGTATAAACAGTAATTCACACATCTTTGGAACAGTTTCAGAGATGACATGTAGACATCTTTATTTGTAAATATCCTATGAGTAAAGGATGCAACAGCCTATGTAATGCAGATCTCTAGGTCCCTTGCCTGCAGCAGAAAAGAGCTTTACCAGTGGCTTTACAGTTACTCTGCATTTTAGCATTTACTATGTTAGCTGCATATTAAACACAGACCAAAACCCGCAAAATGCATGGAGCCTGCAAGAAAAAGTTAGTACAAATTTATTATGTAGAGTGCATATGGGAGTCTATCCTGTGCTTCAGAATAGCCATTTTCTCAGAAAATAAATTAATAGAATTGAGAGCAAATTACGCTCCAAGAGCATGAATGAAAACTCTAAACATATACATAGCCTATCAGGGTCTATTAAATACAAAGTTATATTTGCTGTCAAAGGGGAATAGTGGAAAGGCAAGTACAAACCTTCTACTGCTCTCAGCATACATTTGCTCAGGCAGTGAGGTCCTCAAAGCCACCTATGTTGTGAGCCATGAAGTCCTGGTGCAGACAAACCCTTCAGTTTGTGCTTAGCTTTAAATTAAAGAGATGTGAACACAGATTAACTGGCCTTTTTTTTCCTCTGTTAGTATTTTGGTTTATTATTCATAAGGGGTCACGAAACAAAGCACCTTCTAGTAAGGCTGTGCTGAGGATCCATTTAAGAAACAAGAGAAATACAAGTTTCTGGTGCTTCAGGTTCACCCTTGACAACAGTCTGGAGCCCCTTCTAGGATCAGCACCTTCCAGAGAAGAATTCTCTGTGAGAGACAACAGATGTATCCCAATATCAGCCACAATCCTGTGTATGGACCATGAGAATTTCAGGTAACGCTCCCTTCCTTAGATGGCTAAAGTTGTATACAATCCGCTGCTGTACTGTAAAGTTACAACAACCAGCCAAGTAAAAGTACCAAGGGGGTTGTGTTTGGGGTTTTTTGGGGGGGTAGGGTTGTTTCTTTTTAATTAAATGAAATGAACAATTTGCATTTATACTGCAAAAAAATCAGATCAGGGGAAGAAGGACTGCCTTTTGGGCTGATAATTCTTAGGGTCTAGCCTACACATTGCACACTTTTGGTCAGACCGCAAGTGAAGCAAAACAGATAAAATTAAGGTGCTGATGTGCAGGAAGAAGAAAAGGGAACAATCAAACAGCATCCACGTTTCAAGTACTATCAACTGATGGGTACAAAAAGGCAAGGAAAAATCTGCAAGATTAAAAGCAGTGACAGACGGCCCCAGACTGATGTATTAATCCCTCTGTACCTGTGTGTAGGTGTTTGCTGCACAGGGAACAAGCAAGAGGCTTGAGCAAGTGACCTGCACGCACCCTTGCAAGACATCAGCACAGGTTAGTGCCAGGCATTTCCCCCCAGCTAGATGTAGTAGCTGTGTAAGTTAATCAAATTTGCTGAACAGTTATAATTAGCCACAAAACTCGCAGTATCATAAATTTAGAGGTATCGACTTATGTGGGCCACTGGTAGGTCAACCAGGGAAGAACAGATAGGAATTTTACAGTTCCAGGACAGAATTTTCTGCTGGCATAACCAGACAAACTCCCTTACAGAAAGGAGAGACCCCAGCTTATAACTGCTTAAGTTTTCACAACATGGCTTCTGACACCCCCAAAGTAAAAATTACTCAGAATCCCAGACTGGTTTGGGTTGGAAGGAACCTTAAAGCTCGTCCTCTTCCAACTCCCTGCCATGGGCAGGGACACTTTCCACTGGAGCAGGTTGCTCCAAGCCCCATCCAACCTGGCCTTGAACACTGCCAGGGATGGGGCAGCCACAGCTCCTCTGGGCACCCTGTGCCAGCGCCTCAGCACCCTCACAGGGAAGAATTTCTTCCTAATGTCTCATCTAAACCTACCTTCTGTTAGTTCAAATCCATTCCCCTTGTCCTGTCCCTACAGGCCCTTGTCCAAAGCCCCTCTCCAGGTTTCTTATAGCCCCTTTAGCCACTGGAAACTGCTCTAAGGTTTCCCCTTAAGGAGCCTTCTCTTCTCCAGGCTGAGCCAACCCAACTCTCTCAGCCTCTCTCCAGGGCAGAGCTGCTCCAGCCCTCAGAGCATCTTCATGGTCTCCTTTGGACTCACTCCAGCAGTTCCATGTCCTTTACACCTTAGGTGCCCCAGAGCTGGACACAGGCCTGCAGGGGGCTCTCATGGGACTGGAGTAGAGAGGTAGAACCTCCATTTCCAACCTAAAAATCAGAAAATTGCTG
The DNA here is from genome assembly GCA_039877255.1 of Loriculus beryllinus. Taxonomy (NCBI): domain Eukaryota; kingdom Metazoa; phylum Chordata; class Aves; order Psittaciformes; family Psittacidae; genus Loriculus; species Loriculus beryllinus. The sequence continues at coordinate 11,316 of JBCJKH010031548.1, forward strand.
TATTTTTGGCTAGAAATGTGTGAAATGTTAGGAGGATATGATTTTTACTCCACAGTAGCAGGAAGCTTTGGAAAACAGCTGGTTTCTGCTACTCAAGATGATGGAACTCATGCAAAAAGTGCAAATGCTGTGCTTTTAAATCCAAACCCGTGATGTAGCTGTGTTTCAGTACTGAATCCTGGTTTTGAAGTTACTCTGAATTCAAACATTATGCGTTAGCCCAGCTGCACTTTGAAATGATGGATCTGGAAAGAAGATGGAGAATGTATAGGTATGGGAATACTTAAGACAGTTCAGCCAGAGACATAATAGGTGTGACTGTGCCCCTACAATATACCCAGTGCACGAGAGCGCAGACACACTGATAGCCCTTTTGCTAACCTACAGCTATATACATCTCAATGTTTTGTTATTTCTCTTTGGATCAATAAATGCTGGGATGGAAATACAAGCTTTTGCTGCGCTTGGAGAGCAGGAAATTGGGCCGAGCACCAGAAGTGCCCCAGGTACCAGCATTTTCCCTGGAGACTGGATCCAGCAAGGATCAGCTGTCAGTGGAAGCACGTCTGTTAGACTTGGCTGCTCAGATGTGCCAAGGAGACACAGCAACGAAAATGTACCTGACCCAGAGGCTTTACTCTCTCCTGTTTAATTAGATCTAATTTTGCAGAAGGATAGAGGGCAGCAAGGCAGAACCAACTCTGGATTCTCCTTGTGAAGCAGGGGCTGGAAGGTGTTTCCTCCACCTTGTGCTAGTTCCCAAAGGTACATAGGAAGTGCCTAATGAGACTCAGCAAAGAGCAAAAGTCCTCATCAGATCAGTGTAACTCGGTGGCCGAAAAGAACAGTGTGGCCTTCACAATGTATTTTTTCCCATTCTTTTTTCATTTTATCCCCTAATTTGGTATTTTCTTGCCTTCCCTGATTTTGGCAGGTGTATCTGTAAAGTGGTATAGTCATAATCCAACATCTAACTAGAGAGTAAAGCTTTAGGGGAAAAGAAAGAGTTTACAAAACATACTCTACATTAACCAGGAAAGAATCATAATCATAGCATCCCAGGTTGGAAAGAACTTCAGGAATCATCTGGTCTAACCTTTCTAAGCAAAGCATGACCCAAACTAGATGTCCCAGCACCCTGTGCCTCAAATTCCTCATGTTCTATCCAGTGCAAGTTCCAGCTGAACACCCATTTTATGGGACAAAGCCAGCATTTTGAAGAGATGCTGCATTGTAAGTACAGACCAGCCCCAAGATTCTACAGGGGATGAAGGGAAAGAAAGAAACAAACTTACTGATTGCGAACCTGAAAGCCATAAATAAAGCAGTCTCATTAAAGCTGTGGCCAGCTCCTGCTGCCCTCCCAGCAGAAGAAGTTTGGGAGCCAGGAACAGACAATTCACATCTGCCCCTGCACTAAGGCTGAGCTCAAGTACCATAGGCACGTCCCTCTTCCACACCATGAAGGCAAGCCTGGCCTGACAGCAGTGTCTGCTCCTTTTAAAGGTTATTGCAACATTTCCATTCCTTGTGTTGCTCCCAGCAAATCCAGTATCTGGTAAACTTTCTCACACTAGTTGAAATGACATATTGATCACTAGTTAAGCCTAATGCTACATGCTACTGCTAGCTGAATACAGCTACCCAACCTGGGCGCTGCAGCAACACGAACAAGCCCTGCTCCTCAAAACCTGCTTCTCCAGGAGATGGATGGATCAGCTTTCTTGACCACCCAAAGTAACAAACATGCATCATAGAATCACAGAATGGTTTGGGTTGAAAAGAACCTTAAGATGATCAAGTTCCAACCCCTCGTCATGGGCAAGGACACCTCACACTAGACCATGTCATCCAAGGCTCTGTCCAACCCGGCCTTGAGCACTGCCGGCAATGGCATTATATATCATATGCATCATGCACATACACATGTTAAGCATCACTCAGTGTTTCCCCTCAGCTGTGATCTGTTTTGTCCATATTGCTTAATTTCTTCCCCCTAAAAATACCCTCCCTTTACAAGCCCATCCCATGTGCTGCAGACTACCATGTCCCACTGCAGCTTGGCAGCGTGCAGCCCCAGCAGAGCTCTGGTCCTGCCACCCTTTAAGAAAGATTCCAGCAGTGCCTCTCTGCACACATACAAAGGCTTCCTAAGGGTCAAGGGTCTTATTCTGCTTGTTTATGAGCCCACTGCACCCTTGCGAGGGATTTTCATTAATTGAAAGAGATTTGATGGTTAGAGAAGGTCCCATTAATAAATGAATATGTTCCATCGAGGTACTTCAAAACATTTCCATCAACATCAACTTCATTTCACATGAGCGGGCAAGGCAAGAAGCAGGAGGTTCTCTTTCACAGGGAGGGAAAGCAAAGCGAAGCACTAACTGCACACCAGTGGGAGAAGTCAGAACCCCCAGCTCTCAGCCCCTTGCTCCAGCTGGTGGCCTGAGCTTCCTTATGGTGACAAACCAACTGCACGTGCATTATAAGGGATAACAACGTTATATAAGTACAAAGTAGTAGGATTATGGGTGTGGGGGAGAAAGATCTCCTGGGGAGAGGGGACATTTTGCATCAATCACTCCCTCCCCCACAGCCACCCACCGGCTGCAGGGATTTTCAGAGCACTAAAGATGATATTGTTTGGTACATTTCTATGGTTTCTTACTCCATAGGATTATGGCAGAAGCATGGCTTTAAAGACAGAAAGGAAGCGCACAGCAATTAGGGGCTGTGTAACCTGCAACGGAGCTACACCTAAGTGACAATGTGTGCACTTGAGACACCGTGAAAGAGACTTGGTATCTCATTGCACCCCACTGAACAATAACGGTGTCAAGTGATAGGACCGCAATTAAAAAGTGGTGGCAATCTGAGGGCAAAGTAGAGCAGAGAAGCCTGGGAAAGGGCTGTGGCAATGGGAGATGAGATTCCAAGATACACGTTTTGCCAGAGGATGTGAGGAAAACCAAATTCTATTCAAGAAGGATAAAAGCATATTAGGAATGGGCTAGAAGAATGATGCTTTAATCCTGGTTTGGCACTCTAGAAAAGGCCTTGATGTTTTATAGATCTTCCTCAAAAGAACAGTGAAGATTTCTCTCTCTGTCCGAATTTTCCTCTTAAGCCTTCAAATATGTGTTTTTCTGTCCTGGTCCATAGATACAGAGAGAAAGGAAGGTGCTGAGACATCTTTTTGGGCCAGAAGCATCAGGGAACGAAGGGAACAACACCTTGTAATAACTGTAATAACAGTAGCTATGGCCAAGTCTGGCACAAGATGGTAGCGTCTGGGCTGCTCTCTCTGCTTATGTTTGGGCTGTGCGTGAAGGCCTCATCCCTAGAGAGGAGAATATCAGTAGTGTAGAAGAGGGCAAAGAAATGTGGAAATGGAAGAGGAAAGTCTGGTCTATTGCATGCTGTAGCAATCCCTTCTGGGCCATAAATCCATCATCTATAACAAACTGTCTGATTCTGACAGTCATGAAATACAGTATAATTTGACTAGGTGTTGAAGAACAAAAATGTGGTTTGTCTTGCTCACTGAAAAACCATAAGAATAAAAGAAATACCCTAACAGAGCCACCCTCCCATCTCAGGTGGCCTGAGCCTGACCACCGTTGGCAGCCTGCTCACTGCTTAGTCCATCAGGATGCACAGCTGCTGCTTAGGGATCCTACAGGTTATAACTGCAGAAGTTCACTCCCTGCTGTGTAGAGGTACACATTATTTATCTGTGAAACCCATCCCCATGTACCCTCACTCTAGTACTGTGTGATTTAGTGAATAACAGCTTCGTGTTCATTTTATCCCTTGGCTTCACACTGGCCTAACAGGAATTCAGCTTGCTCAGCCTGGAGGAGAAGGCTCCAGGGAGACCTTAGAGAGGCTCTCAGTGCCTCAAGGGGCTAAAAGAAAGCTGAAGAGGGACTTTGGACAAGGGCCCATAAGGACAGGACAAGGGGGAGTGGCTTTAACCTGACAGAGGGGAGATTGAGATGAGACATTAGGGAGAAATTCTACCTTGTGAAGGTGCTGAGGCGCTGGCACAGGGTGCCCAGAGAAGCTGTGGCTGCCCCATCCCTGGCAGTGTTCAAGG
>JBCJKH010031552.1:0-23187 GCA_039877255.1 Loriculus beryllinus
TGCTGAGGCACTGGAATGGGTTGCCCAGGGAGGTTGTGAATGCTCCATCCCTGGCAGTGTTCAAGGCCAGGTTGGATAGAGCCTTGGGTGCCATGGTTTAGTGTGAGGTGTCCCTGCCTATGACAGGGGGGTTGGAACTGGATGATCTTAAGGTCCTTTCCAACCCTAACTATTCTGTGATTCTATGCCTTGGAGTATACTGGCTATGTGCACACGTAGTAAGTAGCGTGTGTGTATATGATACCTATATTTCTGAATGAAGTCAAAGAGCTGGAGCTAATATTCTGCCCATAATAAACTAACATAAAATGTATGGACAAGCCATGGTTCCTCTAAATTCCAGGTCTGGATGGGGTCAATGGGTATCTTTGAGACTTTAAAGCACAACCCACGAAAACACTTCTTATCTGTTGGCTGCTGGTTTAAAAATAGAAGAAGAAGTACATAGAGTAGAACGGTTTTATCTCACGTATTAGGAGAAGAAAATACCCTTTCTCTTAGGTACTGCTGAACTGTGGCCATTGATTTAATGTGCATTAGAAGGGTGGATATTTGATGCTTCATTTTTGGCAACAAAAGGAAGTTTGGCTTGTGTTTGTGTTTGTTTTGGTTTTCCTTCTTTTCCCCTCTGAAATGAAGTACGTGCAAGTGCACGTACTCAATGGTTCCAGGTTAGGTTGGACATCATATAGTGATTTAGTGAGATCAGCCTTTCTTTTTCTTCCTTTTCTCTTTTTTTTTTTCTCCCCCTTTTTTCTTGGTCCTGCCCCCTTTTATTTTTCTTTTCTTAAGAATCTCTGACTAGGAGAGCTGATAAGACTCTTGTCACCTTAATAGAGACTGAGAGGATAAGGGAGAAGAATGAATACCCTTTAATGTGTCTGCTCACTAGTTCTGGCAAAATCCAATATACATGTTGGTTGATGCATCAGATGTGTCTGGTGTGTTTGGGGCTCTTTTGGTTGTTTTGGGTTTCTTGGGGGTGTATTTTTTGTTTCTTATTGAGATTAGTAAAGACATTCTTACTGTTACCAGTAAACCTTAGTGTCTTCCAAGTTTAGGAATTCTGAGCTGTGATGCAGGCTCCAGGTGCCAGGAAGACAGGAGGAAAACACTCAGGTACTCGTGTTAATACATCAGGTACAAGTGAAGAGCTGAAGTTTAGCAAATCACTTCTTGTGAACTTGACACTATTGTCTTAAACTGGTTTAATATTTAATGTTTAAGGTGAGAGATTAGGGAGCATGAATTAGTTTAGGATGCTTACTTAAAACACTGTCTAAAAGAATTACTGATGTATTAAAGAAGTAGAAGAAAATGCAGGTGACTTGCATGGAATGAGTTGCTTTCAAGTTGGTAACATGCCAAGATTGAGTCACAGAAACTCATAATGGAATTAACTTCAATACAGGTAAAAACTGACCTGAATTGTGAGTTGCTCTGTGTTTCATTGCACTTCAATGCAACCAGTTTTCTAAAGATGATACCAAAACATGAATCACAGATCTGTCATAACTGATGACTGTCATATATTATGGTGAAGTATCCCCTTTTCATCTGAGCAACATTGGTTCTGTTCACCTGGGTTGTTCTTAACTGAAACTTAGCAAGTTTCTTAACTGGATGAGGCATGCACACGCTGGATGTGGCACATTTCCCTGCTTTCTTACATGTTGTTGTTAAATTCCCATCATCTCTGGTCTCTTAACATTTTCACAAGGATGTCATTGGTTATATTTGGCAAAGTAAAGCACTTGGGCTTAAAATAAAACACTTTCCTTGGCTCCCAGATAGAGTTTGAAGACCTTTTGCTGCCTGAATTTAAACTTTCACCCCTGAGCTGTTGTCTTTCCAAGCTTACTGTCACTTGTACCAGTAGATAACATTGCTCTTGTTATGCCCACATGAGCTTCTGTGATGCCACCTTGTTTCTCCATAGGCTGATACCTCAATTTTCGTTTAGAAATAAAGCTATCTTTTGACTTTCTCGTGTTGCAGCTGCTTAGAACTTTGTGTATGAAGAGGTGTGAGAGATCTGACTGGAAGATAAGGGTTGTCAGCATAGAAAGTGTAAAAGCAAACTTCCTGTGAATTTGAGGCCCCTTCCTGTTAGGATTGTGATCCCAAATCCAGAGATTTTGTTCTGGGTCCATTCTCATCCTTTATTGTCATTGTGGTTTGTACTGAATCCTCTGGTCAGGTGTCTCAGTTCAGAGTAATGCTTCACAGCAATTTAGTTTTAACAAACCAAAAAGTTTTATCCTGTTGATAACAGTGAGGTGAAATTTGTTGGTTTAGATGGACTTTGTCCTTTTGGTGTGGTGTAATTTCTGCTGGTTGTAATGAATCACTTTGGAAGAGTTTCTGTCAGTGAGTCTGTCCCTTCTGTGGTTCCTTCATTGGGGACCCTCTGCTCAGCACCCACCAGGCCCTGTGGACTGGCTCTATGTGCGTCGTGCTCACTACAGTGACTTGGTAGTGGATATTTTGCATTTTGCCCTAAAGAAAACATCCTTTTTCACCTCAACATGACCAGCATAAGAAAATTAAAGTATATTTCAAGGGAAAAACTCAATTTATACTGACTGGAAACAGCAAACTTACACACTTTACTAGGATCCTGAAGTTGAGCAGCCGTGTTTTGGCTCTCATGAGAAACTCCTGCCCTTCCTTTGTGCTGTAACAAGGCCTGTACAGCTGCCTTGTCACTGGTGCTTGAGGTAATTTCTCCAAAACCTATTGCAGTCTTTTTAATGACATTGAGACCATTGGCATATATACAAGTCTATTGTTCACTTAAGTATGCTGGAAAGAGGACATTTGCTTAAGAGTCCTTAATCAGGCTCTGGACAATTACAGCTCTTTCTCCACCAATGTTTGTGTTAGACTTTTTGGTTCTTTATATCAGAAATTCATTCTGCTCTGCACAAGTGGTTTGTGTAGGGTGGTCTCTTGTTGGTTTTGATCTTTGACAGCTATACTTCATCATTCGTGCATGTAAATTCAGAAAGCTGAGAAGGAATCCTCTGAGTGCAGGTTACACCTACTTATATTGAAAGTATTAGTGCTCACAGAGTCTTCTACATTTAACATTCTGCCAGTCCTGTTGTTTGGAGTGCAGAGGGGCTGTTTGTGGGATCTTTCAAAAGAATATATAGGGAACAATATTAGACTTCTGTCTTTTGAGACCAACATTTTGGATTTCCAACAGTTATTCTTCATTGAAAACTGTGTGTAACTGGTAGCACAGTAGATAATGGAGTAAATAGCTATATAACTCTAATACTGTGTAGCTTGTGATATCCCTCCACACACACACATGCAGCTGCATAGTGTTGTTGCTGATCTTCACTGCAGCCAAAGTTCTTATCCCCTTCTGTAATATTCTGCTGAAGTAGCAGAGTTCTGAGCACAAGGGTGAAAACTGTAGTGTTTGGGCATTACACCAGGTAACACTTGATAGTCCTTGTCCTCTTCCACAAACTGATGGTGGAATAGGCAGAAGGAAAAAATGAAGCAAGAAACCAGACATCATGCAAAGTTGCTTGCAGTAACTGTTCTCTATTACTAATGGCTTGATATAATAATTGAAAAAGTGATTTAGAAAGAGGAGGAAGAGGAAAAACAGAGGCACACAGGACTGAAGGAGAGTGGTAGGGAGCTGAGAATGGTTTAGAGGCTGTAAAGGATGGACAAAACATGGTTAGAAAGAAACCTTACCGCAAGCACTGGCCCACTAATAGGGGAGCTCAAAGACTTCACCTTTGTTTGCCTGGTGAGACCAACAGCAGAATTCCAGCTGCGTGGCATGTGGTTTGGCTTGCTTATGACTTCAAAGCAATTCAGGGCTGTTTCTTGCAGGCCACCTAATGTGTTAATGGTTTCTTTTGTTTAATACAAGTTTCCACTGCGGAGAGATTATTTTAATAATGCTATTTATCTGGAAATAAAAAGAATTTGGAAATAAATGGGGCTATACTCTTGAGGGGGAATGGTGATGTGTGTCTCAGTTGGCTGCTAGATGCAGATTGTGTTTTTAGTAGCTGGCTGAGAATTTGCTAGTGCCCACTGAATTGGTTTTATTTTACTGTGTGGCTTTTTTCCGTATCTGTCTAATGTGGAAGTAATTACTGAAAATCAGCAGTTTGCTATGAGTAGTTTGCACTTCCGTCTTCCTCAGTGTATGTTGAAGCAATATATTTCCCAGTTAGCTGATCCATTTTATTTCCTGGCTTTTGTTTCTTTAGAGTTGTGTAAGAAAACTACTTTAAACCATGGACAAATTTCTTATGTCCATTCTAAAAGGGTATGAAACGAGAGTGAGCCTTGTAATCTATGGCATAAGCTACTCTGGAAAAACATTCCCCTGCACAATCATCTTTGAGTCTTCAGCTCTGTCTTCTGTTCAAGCTTTCATTTGGGTTTTAAATAGGTGCTTTCTAATTATCTTAATGGGTTTGAATAGGAATTACTGAAGTCTTGGAAAAACGCAATATCAAACTTACATATCAAATCTTACTGTACTAGTTCTGCATGTGTTGTAGTCAGTCACTGTAATTATGCCTTTTGGTTACTTACATCTTTGAGAGGTATATTGTGAGTTACAACCAACTTGAAGGCAGTGAATGATTTGTTGTCTTGCACAGTTTTCTTGCTGTACCAGAAGCAATTGAATAACTGGAAGAGAAATCAGGTTTTTAATGTATCTTTTTTTCTTTATCCTTCAGATTCTGAGGTACAGATTTTACTCTTTGTGAACTACTGAGAAGAAAGTGCCTGACTTGGAAACCTGCTTTAAAATGTCTTCTAGTTTATAAACTCACGTCTTTTTTTCCTTCCTCCCCAACTTCCCTTCTGTTTTGCAGCCATAGACCTTTTGTATGGGGGTATATACTGCTTTATGTGTCAAGATTACATATACGACAAAGACATGGAACAAATTGCCAAAGAAGAACAACGAAAAGCTTGGAAATTACAAGGTTTGGTTTTCCTGCCTGAATTTCTTGTTTCTGGCTTTAATCATACCTATCCCTCCCATTTGTCAATGGCAAAAAACCAGTAAGGGGAAGAGAGAGCTCTTTAGAGACAGTAGTGCAGGCCATGGGAGAGAGAGACATGTCTAGCTGTTACTTTCCAGGAGTTAGACTGTTAGTTTAATATGTGCGCCACACCTAAGTGTAGCAAAACTATTTCCTTTTTAATGGCAAGAAGAGATAAAAATACCTAACATTAATACTGCCAAACATCCGAGTCAGATCTGTATTAGGTAGAAAATGTACCAGTCTGCTCTTTTAGGCTTATATAGGCAATAAATCCGTTCCCCTCACATGAATTTCCACCCTTGCGTGTGATTTTTCTTTTTTAATGACCTCTTTTTTTTCTAATAGAACATGCCAGCTTACTTACACACCCTGTGCTTTCATGGTACACGCACAGTATCTATGTAGAAATATTGACACACAAAATATCTGTACCCACATTTGTTTTATTCAGTTTGCTTTCCCTAATTTTTTCTTTTTTAGCCTTCACCCCAACAGTGGTTTCTCACTACCAGTGTACAATGACAGGTAAGAGGCGTGGGCTGGCGACGCACTTCACTAACAAGCGTCCCTTTGCTGGTTATCCTGCCATTATAGACATGAATCACAGTTACAAATGCCAGTTTTATCGTGCCAGTTGTTTTCCTCTTGTTTGGATATGTTCCAGTGATTGAATAATTACAGCAGACTTGATTTCATGTGCCCTTTCCTTGCTAGAACTACTCCAAACCAAACCTTTTCTCCCTGTGTATTTTTTGGAAAAGAAAGGAAGTAGCATTTATTTTAACCTGAGTAGTTTCTAAGCATCAGTTCTAAAAGCTTGTCATCTTCCATTTCCAGTGGCCTCCAGGGGGTATGTTTTCTTAAAGTGGGAAAGTGTGTATTTGAAGACAGATGACTTCTGTCTAGTAACGTCTCTTACAGAATCCATGGCATCCTGTTTCAATGTGACAGCCTTAGTCAGGGCTGATATGACTTCAAACCATTCTTAACCTCATTTCCCATTTAAAAGTAGCAGCTAACGTGGTATTAAACAGAGTTTTTCTGGTGGCATATTAAAAGTATAGCTGCTGTTATTTAGTTCCTGCTACAGATTCCCTCCTACTTCCTGCTTATTCCCATTTTGAGGGAGTTGAGGCACCAAATTAATTAACTACAACAACCTAATACTTCATTGTGATGCTATAGAAGAGGAAGGACCCAGGTTCCTTATTTTGGATATATAAATTCAAAGACTAATTTCTTAATTATGTTATTCTTGACAAATTATATATTTGTGCCTTCTGGACTGAGATGCAGCCTCTTGTTCTCCAGTAGACCTCAGGCTGCTCTAGCTTATGTTCTAGGGTAATTACAGCTACAGGATAGTTCACCTTGTTGTCTTGGACCAGAGAGTTGTGTGATGAAGGGAGGAACCACCTTCTCTGTACTGGTTAACTGACTAATGAATGGCATACAATATATATATATATATATATGAATGTATATTCATATAAATACGCACACTGCATCTTCTGTCTGTAGGCCAAATCTGTGATGATCAGTGAAGCTATAAAATGAAGGAATAGACAATCCAATTTAAATGATTGGAGTACACCGTATAGATAGTGTTTTCTCTCAAGTCATGGCAGAAGACCTTTTGTTTTATGGTTTTTCATCATGAAACCATGTGTGTCTCCCCACAAATTTATGTAAGGAATGAGAAAGGGAGATTCATAGGAGAAATAACAGAGAATTATGTCTCTTTTTCCCCCTCCCCCTCTTTCTCCATTGCATTAATCCATCCCGTCCTTCCCATAGTGACTCAAGTTATCTGAAAGATTATTAAGGGGGAGGGAACCCTTCTTCCTGCAAACTGAGTGTCAAGATTAGTACAAACCCCAGACTGAGTGTCTTGGTTTTATATTTCTATCACAGTTAGTTAACCTCAGATAGTGTTGGCAACTTCAGAAGTGAATCCAGTCTGCAAAAACTGAGATTGGCTTAAAAACTGAAGTGTGAATGCTGTGTATTTTCAAACTTGGATCCGAAGTGCTTGAAGGGTGTTAGTATATACTTTAATAGATGCTCACATAACAACACGATGCCTGGAGAAAAAAGAGCTTTAAGAAAAACCCCAAATATCATGATTCATTCCATTCTCTTGTAATATTAACACTTAGTGTGATGAGTCCCCATGTCCAGCTGTAGTTCAGGGTTATATGATATAACTCTGAACAAGTCACAACTCTACCATTGTTTTTTCCCCTCTAATACTGATTCTGTTTTAATAATGAAGGAGATGCAAATACACAAGAGCCCTTCATTCTAATAAATGCCTGGATTTTGGGGAGGGGAAAAGGGGGGATTTGCTCAAGTCTGGCAAAGTAGCCAATCAGTATTAATGATTACTTTCAAAACTGACGTGTATAAACTAGAGCCTTCATCGCCTTTTCCTTCCCTCATCCATATGTATGTCCCTGAGAAATGGCAATTTGTGTATTTGACCTAATACAATGAATGCTTGGATGGAGATTTCACATGCTGACTTCAATCTCTGGCTGTTTTAGAGCATCATTTTCAAAATGATGAATTTTGACTCTCAGAACGCTACTTTCCTTTAGTTGTAAATGGTAACCTGTGCATGTTTTGTTTAAGGTAGATTATGGTGGAGTTTCTGGCATGTTTGTGGCTGGCATTAAATCTTTCATGAAACCTTTTTCCTTCTTTGTGGTGGTTAGTTGTGTTTTGCTTTTGTTTTAAACACCGAACCACTCCTAATAAATGGTTCTGTCTTTTCTCACCCGTTTTCAGGAGTAATAAAACCTCAATATTCCTGTTCAATTACACAGCTGGAACAAAACACTTTAATATCTGTCTCTGACTTAACTTGTGCTCTTTCTAATGAAAGGCTTCTGTAAGAAAGTTTTCTGTCTGTTGTGCTCTGTGTGTGCTGTGGCATTAACTTTACCCAGTTTTCTGTTTGATTTCATTCCGTTTGAATTGAACAATATTTGATTCACCCAGAATCCTGCAAAGTAACCCAGGCTGTCGTGTTTAACTTGTCTTGAAGTCTTGGGAAATGCTTTGGTCCTCATCCTTTTTAAGCTATATAATTATATATAGCTATATATAAATATATATGAATAGTTCTGCTGACATATGTGGAACTATTGCATGCCTGAAGTTGAGCACAGATGTGTTTCTGGGTGTGAGTTTTTGTTACATTTGATTTAAACCAGGATTTAACCATGCCCAAGGGTTTTTATTACAAGGTTTTATCCCACTGTCAGATAACACTGTTTGGCCATGCTTAAACTGCAGTGAGCCCAAATGCCAGAGTTGGGATTTTACAGCTGGCCAGTGCAATAGCTGGTACTAACGCTGTGTTGAAAATGATGTTGAGCTTTCTTTGCCATCCGGTTCATATAAATTCCTAAGGGAGCATTACAAACACGAGAAGGGTTGCTGCAGACATCTAATCCAAAACTTGTTGCCAGCCAATGTTCTGTCATATGTGAACTGTCCATATGTGCATCTCTGAAGTTGCTTCATTCGTTTGTCTATGCCTACTGCATAGTGTATTCAAAGCATTGCAGCTGTTTTATCTCATCAGTCAGTTGCACAGTAATTAGTTTCCTTTTCTGTTTTCCTGGGTGTGGAGCTTGATGCTGAACCTTGGATAAAGGAAAGGGACTTTATGATTCTGGTATTCTTTTTTATGCTTCTTGCATAATCTCTTGCTGAATCAAACCAAGTGAGAGATGGATGCATTCGTGTAAATAAGACTTTTCTAGTCCTCCAGAATGTGAAAATGAGACCTTTTCTTACTGGAAGCTGGAGGGTCAGTAGTAACTATGAATTGAACATTTTTGGGTGGGTAGTTTCTGACAAGCAGAGCTATTTCTGAAAATGAAGATCAAAGAGCTATTAAAATTTCATGCACATTATGCAGAATGTGTAAGCCTCTAGCTATGTTTTCTGCTCTCCCTCTTTTCATATGTATGATTTATATTTTCTGTAGCACAGCACTGTTTCTGCTCCATGCATTCCGTGAAAAATAACTCCTAATTGACTTTAATCCTCAGTTTTAGAATAGATTGCTTGTCATCTTATTATTCTTTAGTTTTAATGCCAAGATGCTTTTGTGACTCGCTACAATTGACCCTGCATAGTAATTCCTCTGTGCTACGTAGAATGCTGCAGCAGTACTTAGCTGGTCAGCACATGAGTCTTCACTGTTGTGTTGTTCTCGTATCAGGTTTACACTGCACACAACTCTGTGCTTACTCCAGATCTGTTTTCCATACTACTAATGTGACTCATTTTTACTGCACTTTCCTTTGAACAAAATTAATGTATTGGAAATCAGCGTTGATGTTTAAAGGGAATAATGACAGATTTTAGCTGCAGCTTATGAGAAATAGTAAAGTAATTGGAGAGGTTTGGTTTGTTGGTGGGGGGAAGGTTGTGTTTAAACCTACTACTAATTGCATTTATAGGTGATCTTAGATCCATCAGTAGAGTGAATCTCAAGTGCTAGAACTTGCTAATGTCTAATCCTACAACAGTGGTTATAAGGAAAGGTCATACTTTGTAATAGTAAATTCTAAGACATGTAACAACTGTTTAATATATCGAATTACTAAATACTACTATTAATCTATAAAGATTAAGTCTGTATCTGTCCATTAAGTTGGGTCAGTTTTGATCTATCTAATAACCTGTCAAAGCTTTGGAGAGGAGATTTCTTGGTTCTCCTGTATCTTCTCCTAAAATCATGTGGCGGTTCTGTCACTGACCTCCTCTGAGCACAAAGAAACACGGTTTTGTGTAACAGTGGATTTATTCTTGTGCTGGAATTCCCTTTTAACTGAAAGGAGGATTATAATCCAATAATGGAAAACTTATTTGGGCTAGGTATTCCTTATAGGTAAAGAACAGCTTCTCTGAGTTCTTACTTTTTTGGAAGATTGATTGCTATCTTTCTGAAGGGCTAAAAATAAACGGGCCTCTTGCAGTTGTACATAGACTGAATCTAACCTAATGGACAGGATGTTGAAAGCTTTTGCTTGAACTGAGGTTTTAATCCTTTTACTAAACAACTCCCTGAAACTTTCTTTTCGTCTGCTTAGGCATTGGAGAGAAGTATTCAACATGGGAGCCAACCAAACGAGAGTTAGAATTGCTACGACACAACCCCAAGCGGAGAAAAATAACCACGAACTGCACCATAGGTAAGTTCCAGACGTCTTTCTGAAGCTGATCCTCAGCCACTCATATGGTCAAAATTCCGTGGTGGTGTTTTTTTCCATAAAGGTTTTTACCCTGAGGTTATTGTAGTGGATTTCCTAAATATAAGGGTAACAAAATGAGTTTATTTCACACTACCTTGTTCTCACTGGAGAAGGATATTGGCTCTGTCACTTCAGGTACTGATGATGAATCATCTGTGGAGCAGCTATGAAGCAGAATTGTTTTTTTTTTTTTTTTTACAATATGCCTTTAAAGACTTCAGCAGAAATCAGTGATGTTAGCTCAGCTCAGAGATCCCATGCAAGTGTATGAAGGGAACTCCTGTAGCTGAGTTGTATCTTTACCTATAACAGTCTATTTGGAAATCTGGTTTTAGCAGACAGTAAGCACAATGATATCTTTCTGCTTCATGTTCTAACTCTAAATGGAGTCTCTTCAACATCATATTGAGTCTGAAAAGATGTAATTTATTCTCCAGTGTGTGTCAAATAGCAATCTTGAAATGTATATCAAACATTTAATGTTTAGAGTTCAATAGTCTGAAGCAAATGCTAAAATGCTAACATGTATCTGCTTATGGCTGGAGAGTATTTGGGTGAAGATGATGAAAATGAACAGTGTTTTCCAATCTCGTTCTGCTGTCTTTAGGGATTAGGGGGTTAAAAGTAGCTTCCTGGTAAGGGCTACGTTTATTGGGCATTTCTCTATACTGTTAAATGCACAGTAACATTTTAATGGGGAAGGTATAAGGCTCAAAATGTAGCTACAGACAGTGGAAGCAGGAAACTGTTTAAAAAGCTTATTCCTATTTTTTTAAGCCACTAACTGTTGCACAAACACATCATGCTTTCAGCACATTTGCTGTTGTCCAGATACACTAAACCATAATTGCTGCAACTTCCTAATGTCATGTTTCTAATACAATAACTCATAATTAATCCAAAATGTGTATATATTTATTTGGACTGAACAGCACAGCATAAGTTGTGGTAACTTGAAAATGCATCTAGAATGGTGATTTTAAAGGGACCTATGCATTTACCGTAATGAAACAGGAAAGACAGCTGGAAAAACATGTGGACATTGAAAACAAGCAACCTAGGAAAAAAATCACTAGGCAAAGATTGCTTGCATCATGTTCACACTGTGTTTTATGAGACTGCAGTATATGCTGTAAAGGCTGTTACCAATTCCTTAAGATAATGGAACTGTACAGGGGAAAACAAGGAGTTTGATAGAATTTTGAAGGTGAACGTGACCTTTCTGAAGAAATGAGGCCCATTTCTGTGTTTCCCTTTGCAACTGGAAGGAATGCTCTGCCTCCTCTTAAAGGATTTTACATTTTCCAGTCTGTTTCAAGAGGCCGTGTCTGGTTGCGTGTAATCTCATACAACGCCGCACGGGCGGGGGGAACACTCATGGCACACAGGGGACAAGGGAAGTGACTGATCTCTTTACTTCTGCAGGCATGCTTTTAAGAATCTCTCCTCCTGAGCCCTCGAGCTGTCTATGTGCTGAGATTTAGAAAGAGGAGAGAAAAAAAAATCAAAGCACCCAAGAGACATAATGCAGTTTGGGCTACAGTTAAAAGCAAAAGAGTAGCTTTCTTTCACAAAAATACATTGGGGGTTTAGCTGAAGGAAGAAAAGACTTGCCATTGTCCTTGAGCCTTTTCTCTCCATCTAACCTGCTGCTAAATATATATCTGCTTCAGAGTCTTTTTCCCTTCGCTTTCCTCACATTGACTTGTCTGTTTGCAGTTTCAGATCAGTGAAGAGCCTATATGCAGACTGAAATGCTGCAATTATCTGGACATGCCCATTTCTCTCTTTTTCTAATACTCAATTCTTTTGACATCAAGTTTTTATCAATCCCATAGCAGATATTAGTGAATCCAATTTATCTTCCGAGGTAGGTAAATGGCTCAAAGAATAGGCATAATGTCCAGTTTTATTGGTTCTAAAAATGAAGCTGATGTTGATACCCATCTGTAATAAGCATTGCACATCTGTTGATCAGTTCTGTTTACAGAAGAGTCTGTTACAACATAACCAGCTGCCTTTTATGTATAAAATGCTCTCTGCAAAGCTGTTTTAAGAAGAAGACTGGGGTGTTTGCTGCTTTCTGTCTGAGACAGACTGCTGTCAGATGAGAGGTGGCGTGTTCAACTGCTCTGCAATGACATGAAATGGTTATTGTGCCGATGCTTGTTTCAGCATTTGCGTGTGACAAGTGTGATAGTGTTTTAAGTAGATGGGACAACACTTTGAAACTTGGACAGGGATGACCTTGAAAGGGTATATTTAACCTGTATGTGCAACGTTTGCATGTGATGTTAAGCCTGTTAAACTTTGTTGTTCGCATCTGGAACATGTAGTAAAATACGTTTTGTTGTAGCTTCCTGTTACATCTGTTGTTACATGTTATTTGCGTAGCACTTACTTGTGTGAATGTTTTACTCTGTGGCAGAACCTTCTTTGTACCTAAAAGGATTTGTAGATTTGTAGCAATGTTCTGATGCTTCTGAAACAGCTGGATGTGTCTGCTCTTTTTGAGCTGCTCAAGCATATATATACAGCTTCAGGATCCTTTGTCTTTCATTGGCACCATAAATACATCTGAAGAATACACAGTCATGAAATGAATATGTTATAATGGAGAATTGAACGGGTAATTCATTAGAGGAAATACTGTGCAAAACTCTGAGCTTTTGATGTTTCCACTTGAGTGATAATTTGAAATGCATTGAAGATGGAATTTCTTGTTCACAGCCTCAAAAAAACACACAAAACCCAAAAACTACAAAAAACCCCAAAAAACATCTTAACAAAAACCAACATCTTAACAAAAAAGACCACATAGATTTTGTTTGGTCCTCTTTTGAAACAATGTGTGTTTCCATCTCAGACTTACCTGTCCAACTAGGAAGAAGATAAAATAAGTTGAAGATTCAAGATTTGCTTCAGTCACTGTTTTGCCATTGAGCAAACTGTTCTGCAAATGAGAACCCTTGTCAGGCTCTGCTACAGGCTGTGCAAACTGTGCTGATTCCTGCCTTTTGGGATGTATAGGGCTGTTCCCACTGTTGCACATAAACATCTTAATAGTGTCACCCGAGTTACTCTGAACCACATGGAAACATTGAGCTATCTACATGCAAGAAGCTAGGATGAAAAATCCTCATAGTGTGGCGTTTGTGGGACATTTTATATCCTAATGCCCTGGCAGGCTTGAAATGTCAATGGAGTTTCTGTGTTTCAAGACATTCAAGAAGACTGTGTAGTCTACTCAGACCATAAACATGCACCCTTTGGAAGTAGTATTGGCTCAAGGCATTTTCAGGCCTTGATGCTCCGTTTGCTACAGCATGCTGCCTTGCTCATTTCTTCAGCTGAGCTGGATCAGCCTGAAGAGATGGTGTATTGTGGGGAATGCAGAAGGGGGGGTAGAAACTGTGTAAGTTATTGTATGTTGTTCTCAGCAGCAGTTCTGAATCATGGCCTAGACTATTCCATTCATAGAACGTTTCTATTCATAGCGATGCTCATCTTGATTTTGGGTTGAAGCTTTCAAGCATCCCCTAAACACCAAAATATTTGTGGAAAATTGGGGAGGACCTAGTAATTATTAAGTCAGATTAAATCAGTTTAGAAGGAAAGTGGTTTTTTTCAGTCTATTGTCTGTGAAGAGGCTGCCCTCAACAGGTGAGTGTAGTGACCAAATCCCATGTTCACAAGCAAAGTGTTTTTATGAGGAGGTTGGAATGCCGCTGTAGGTGGTACACCATCTTTTGGGAACTATTTTCCAAAGCTTATCTTCTCTGCTGTCATTAATACCCCCAGCAGATCAGTTCTCCTGAGTATGTGAAGTATTAGCTTGGGATCAGCTGGTCTCCGATTACCATATGAAGTGATTTTTGTGGCTAAAGATTGGTGTAGTAACAATAGGAAGAATTAGACTCTGGAGGCACTTGGGTAATTAGCAGAGCCATCTGGGATTCCCATTTGCTGTCTTGCAAAAAGGCAGAGGGAATAGATAGCCTTTAGAAGAGATGGAACAAATCCATTCAGAAGGAATGATGAGGTGGGGGGAGATGGCAAAAACAATAGCTACATGAGAGAAGCAGGTGGGTTTTGCAGCTGTGCAGTGCTAAGCAACGCGATGTGATAGCAGCATACGTGGAATAAACATTGCTGCAGAGCTCTCATGTAAAGGTGGCAGGAGAAGAGGAACAGCAGCCTGGAAAATACTTCTGGTTCTCTAAACAAGCTACCAAGAGCATTCCCACTTCTGCAGATTTTCTTTCAACACTTACAGGTGGTGAAGGCTACATCAGTGCCTGAGAGTTGTCTTTGTGCACCTTCAACACTTAGAAGTGGTGAAGGCTACATCAGTACCTGAGAGTTGTCTTTGTGAATCTACCAGCTTTCTGGTGTACTTTGTCTCGTTAAGTGCTACTTAAGGCAGCTGAAATGGAAAAGTGGAATGGAAAACATGGTTTGGTACAGCACCAAGTTTTTAGCTGTGACTTAAATTGCCAAGTGATTGATTTAGAAGCAGAATACTTCTATATTTGAAATCATGAGCACACAAAGTGCACCTGGAATTGGAAGCCTTTGACTCTTAATTGGTTTTAGGCTGCTCTGTGATGATGGAAAGGAAAACCACCTTTGAGACTGCTCAGGTGCATGTTTATTTCCTCTCTGACTCTTTCTTTCTGCCTAATTTCACAACTGGAATGGTTACGTGGTTGTAAAACTCTTTCCTCAAAGGTTGGGTTAGTAAGTTCCTCTCTTACCTTGTCACGAGCTCTGACTGTTTGCCTGAGTTGTGTGATTTCTGGGTCTTAACATTGATAAACCTGACAGTAAACCTAAATTTAAAGCCTCCTTTTCCTCTCAAAGCTCCAGGGGAATTCTAAGAAACATTAAAGGAGTTGTGATTTCCTTGCTGAGATTTTTAGAGATGTGCTTTCAGGAAGTCTTGCTTAGATTTTTGAAGTTGACCTCTTTAGCAATATAAAATACAGACCTTTCCTCTGCAAAAGGCTTTTCAAAAAGAAATTCCAAATTTGGTGCTTCACTCATCTTTTTATGTATTTTTGGATAGTTTTTGTGTATCGATTGATGGCTTTCCAAGGCAGAACACAATTTGCATCCCTGCTTTAATGTCACGTGGTTCAACTCCTGTGGAGGTATCTATGATATAATTGCTCCTGGGTAAGCTTAGGGACAGCCACACTAGCACTGAAGTCCCCAGAGGATGTAGGTGCTTGGAGTGAGCAAACTTCTGTTATAGAAGCTTTTGTTATAGAAGGGTGAGTAATCTTACCTTTGCAGTTGAAGAGTTTACTAATGAACAGTACTTCTTCAGACGGCTTATTTGATCTCTAGCTGGCTTCACAGGAACAAGGGGTTCTTCTGCTTTTACCATCTCCATATTTCATTGAATTGTGAATCAAGGAAATGATGAGTTCTTTCTGAATATGAGTTCTCCTGTTTGTGTTTTCATTTCATGTCATGGTTTTGCAGGGATATACTCTTTAATGAACATCAAGAGAACCAGACTTGAAAAAGCATTACTAATGAAATCAATAAGACTTCATTATCTCTCTCCCCTTCTGCCATCTCTTAAGCAAAAGAACTAGCAGTATGCTTCTGATACGTGCTAAGGGTGAAGACATAATGCTACAACTGAGGGAGGCGGCTTTCTTACATCAGGGGGCAGTCCTTTTCTCTTCACCCTTATGTATGCTTCCCCTTAATTCCAGCCACATGGTCCCACCCTCTCCTGGGCATTGGCTCTTGAGCAGTCAAGCTGGTTGCAGAGTCTGTTCAGTTCATTAAGCTGGCAGAAAACATTGTGCTTTTTGTTGGTGGTGGTTTTGCAAGAGCAATGTTCTTCTGTGTTACTGCACTCGACAGCTTGACAAAGGTTCTGACATAAGCACAAAGCTGGCGTGAGGAGGGGACGGCACAGGGACGGGATGGATGCCTGGCTGGGAGTGAAGGGGGAACCTCCTTTTGCTGGCGGCAAGCCACCCTGCATCCAAGCTGTGGTTTTCATTTGTCTACAGCAAAGCCAGCAAAGATTTAACTACTCTTGGATCATAGAATAAGCCAGGAAGTCAGTTTTAAACAGAAAACAAACTTTTCAGGCTTTTTAGGATTCCCTATGAAGGCGACAGATTCTGTGAGGAGCTGACGTCGATGATAACGTGGCCTGTATTGTTGCATGGTTTGCTTAATATTTTTAAAGTAAATATGTAATTAAATTAATTCCTTTTATCTTTTAAGATTCTAAAGCAATTTATCTTTTATTTATCAATTTATTTCCTTTTTTAAAGCAATCAGTAATAAGGCTGAAATCTAAAGGAACTTCTTGCATTATGCTGTGCTCCTGCTGTGCTGTACATGCATAACCTCAAAGTTTGTGGCTCTCTCTTTCCAGCCTTTATACACAGTCCCCCTTCCCAAGAGAAACAAAAGCTCTTTGGAAGTAACTAATATACAGTGTTTGCCTATCTTGTGCTTGATTGAAGGAGCAGTTGAAACTTGCAGGGCTTGTTTTTCAGCTTGTAAAGAATAATGAAAGGAAGATACCCATTCCCTTTACAAAGAGCTACTTTTCCCCAAGGGCTTAGTCCTACTTTCAAGTTGAAATGCTATAACAAGTTGAAGTATAAACCAGTTAACATCTCTTCTTCAGGAAGTATAAGGCAACAGCAATGGGATAACTTGGAAAATAATGTATTCCAGAAAATCATGGCTAGTTTTGTTAGGCCTCCCAGTGTCTTTATGGTTGATCTTCTTGCAGTAGGGTGTGGATTCTTGAAGAAACCACCAGACCTAACTTTTGAGGATCAGGAGTATTAGCAACAAGAGATTTAAAGGTTGTTTGTTGCAGTATCTATGTACAGAATAAATCCCATATCTTTGCTTCATTTCCAGTAAACATTAACGAAATGTCAAAACCAGCTTTGGAAAGATTCTTTCAAACTTGGTGGTAGGCTGGCACTGGAAGCAGCTTTTGCACTGATGTGCTAAATGTGTTCTGAAGGAGTTTCTTAGGCTCAGGGGGCTGCTTGAAGGCTTTAGTTTGCATGGCTTTATGTGGGAGCGGTTTAGTTTAAAACAGAACAGGAAGCAGAGTAGAACCTTTGGGTATGTTTGGTGTCTGAGGAGCAGTTTGTTTTCGTACAAGTTTTAGAATTCTTTACAAAATAGATATATAAAAACCTGTGAATGGTTTGACTTTTTTCCTTCCATTTAAAGCTTGTTTTACATGTTTTATTAGTAGGGAAATAAGAGCAAAGAGAGGCACCAGGGTATAGGTGTGTGCATCGCTACAATAATATGAAGTATTGCAGATTAAGACATGTTGACGTGAGCATCAGAGTTTGTAAAGCTGGAATTCTAATCTCCAGAGGTATTTACCTCAAATAAAACTGTGTCAAGATAAAACTATTTGTGTGTGCAATAAACAAATTGCTGTAGGGATTGAAGTTTTGTGTTGCCCTGTCTTGGAATACTGCTGTTCATGTTACTTACATAGAACATCAATATTGTAACTCTAGGTGGCTCTTGGGGATTTGAGACAAAAGAAGATACACTGTGTGTGTTCACAGTGTGCAGTTCCTTGGAAGACAGGGTTCTTAATCCAGGGTTTGGATCATGTTCCTAATGTCTAACTCAAACCTGAGTTTCCTCCTCTGGACTCTTTCAAGAGTGCATCCATCGTTGTTACTAATCCATATGCATTGTTTTCAGTTAAGACAGCGTTTCAATTTGGCTTCTTCAGGTGAGACGTAATCATTGGATCCAGCTAGGTAGCAGCACAGAACCATTTTCCCCCGTTCTAGATGCTCATTCAACTTTCAAGTGTCAGCTGTTTGTTGACTCCATTATTTCTCTTACTTATTTTTCTCTAGTGGTAGGTTTTTTCCCCCTGTACTTTCTTCACTAAGTCATTATATAACTTCATTATGCAGTCAAAACACTAGGCTTTTAGCATGAAAAATGCAGTAAATGCTAGTCACTTGTCATCATCTGCTTGAACAGGTTTTTATGGGAATGGGAGTTTTCTTGTCAAGAAAAAACCCAACAGCAATATATAGCCAGGACTTCCTTCTGTCCTTCTTGAGCAAGGTACCTTTATTTAGATCAAGTATTGCTTGTTTAAAATTGAAGGAAATTTATCAGGGAATTGTTTAACTTACTAAAAATTAAATCAAAACAGTGGATACAGGAAAAGTTGTTCCAGAAGTGCTTGTCTTTGTGTCTGTCAGAACAAGCAGCAGACCTTGTCCTTCGACAGCAAACCCTGAGGTTAGCAGGTATGACCACACAATGCCAAGCTGGAGACTATTGCTCTTCTTGTCCGTATCCTTCAGTGATCCTCTACAAACCAAAGCCTTTCTTGAAATGGAGGGTATGTTTTTGCTGTTCTGTGCTGCAGTTAATGCAAAAGGTATTTTCATAAGCTTTAAATCAAGAGCCAGATGAGGAAGTTCAGAGTTAGCCCTTGTAGCTACACTGGTTATAGCCTTAATTTGGACAGAGGCGCACCTGTAGCATGAGAAGTTTCTTCTTCTACTCTTAAACCCAGACAAAAGAAACTGATTTACCAGTGGGTTTTAACCTGTTTAACTGTGTTATGAGAGCATGGCATTTTCAACAAGGCCAGTAATCTTCATCTCAGTTTTGTTCCTTTGTGGATAGCTTTTGGAGTATATTTACTATGACCTTCCATTCTGCTCTTTCCTGTCTGCTTCTAGAGCTGGGCTTTGTGTGGACAGAAGGTAGATACAGTATATACTGAAACTAGGAATATGCATAAACAGCATGTGGCGTGGTTTGTGTGTTGTGGATTGTAAGAATAGCTCGGTGCCAGTTCATCAACAAGAATTTGTGCATATTAATATATTTGGATGCAGTTAATTTCGTTGGCTGTTAGCCTACTCTTCAAGTTATTAATTTGTGAAATCTGTTTTGAGGAAGGGGAAAAACTTGGAGGCAGCATATGGTGTGATATTGGGGGGAAAGGACGGCTGCGGGTGTGAATCTTGGTTTGTCAGTTTAGTGGGAGTACCTCTTGTTCTTTAAAGATGCCATCTGCACAGGATTCTCACTGCAAGTCTTGCGCTTCTGTGCAGAGCATGCAAGAGCTCACTGAGTTTGGAAGTTGGGCTGCTTTGGGGGAGGGCAAAGTGAATATTTTATTCTGTGCCACCTTTTGATGTATTTTGTTTTGTATGAAGGCTTCTTTTTGGTTGCTGTTTAAAAATACCTTGAAGGGTCTAGAGCTGAACTAAAGAGCTAGTTGTCATAATGCCCTTTATCAATCCTTGAGCCCTTTTGACACAGTTCCTGGTCTTTGCCTATTGATGTTCTTTCCTGATGTTGTGTGTCTCCTCTCTGTTCTCCCTTCGTGCAATTATCAGATCGTTATTTTCATGCTCTGGTTTATAGGACTTTAATGCCTTGAGCTGTGCTTTGTAGGGTGGGTGAGGCAGAGCAGCTCCTGCTTCGATCATGTGGTTGCTTTAGGAGCCTCTCCCTGCCTCTATTCAACGTCTTTAAACCCATTCATCTCTGTATATCTGAGTGTACAACGAGCATGACAATTGCAAGGGGCCTGGCTTCCTTGTTAAACTAAGGCATTTTGTGCAATGCAGATACCTAAATGTGGCATTTCATGTCATGTTTTCTGCTGTGCAGAAATAGGCACCTTTCTGTTTCTCTAGCTCTCGACGTGACGTGCTTGGAAAGCATCGTTTTCCATCTTTCTCTTCCAGCCAGCTGCTCTTCAGGCATTCTAGGGGTCAGATAATAAAATCTATTCCCAAGTATCAAAGCTTTATGTGGTTATTTCCAGTGCCATATAGGAAAGATGTTTTCCTCTATTGTATGTTCTGAGAATCTGAGATCCAGATTGTATGTATGCGTTCCCCAGTGTGTTCATTCTCTGCTAAGAGACCCTGACAGAGATTGGATCAGGTTGAGGCACAACAGACAAAATTTGTTTAGTGGGTCTTGATATGTCAAGATAGGGATTCAGAGAAGTTTGGTACAAGTTCTCCTGCAGAACTTCATGCCTTTTTCAGTCTTACTCATTTCAGCTGAGAGAATCAAATAGAGAGAAATAATTGCCATGGATGATAACATGCTGTAGAGCTTTCTGGTTTTGAGAACATGATGCATTGGTTTCTTCTGGAGACACCTGAGAGAGAAAAACAATTTGGTGATGCAGATGGTTGGTAAAAATGCTGAAGATGAGAAATCATAGATATAAAACCTGACATTTCCCATACTGCTGAAACAAAAAAAGACCTTTTTGCAGAGCACTCACGGGTCTTCCTTCTGTTAGTAAGTGACTTTTATCAAAAGGTTCAAAGCTCATCTTGCATACTGCAGAGGTCCTTGGCTTTAGCTCCCCTTTCTCTTCCTTCCCCACACTTAATTTAAACGTATGCTTGCTGTGGGAGACAGTAAATTCATGCAGATGCTCATTATGTGTATATTTTAAAGCCTGGTTTTAGGTGTAGATTTAACTGTGTCACGTCAGTTTATGAAAAGGCCTTTCCCTGGCTTTTTCTTTACTTCAGGTTATTCTTCTCACAAGGCAGCCATTGCTATAACAGGAAGAACAATTCAACTTCCCATCCTATCCAGGAGAAATTGCTCCTGGAATAGTTTTTGTCTCCCGCCTAGGTGAAAACCCAACCCTTGTGGATTCACCACATGTGTGGTTGTGTAAGGATTGTTGTTGTGCTCTGCCGCTACAAGGCAGCAAAGTATTTATTCTATAAGGAAATATTATTTGTATTCTGATCTGTTTCTTTTTACTCTAATTGTGATCAATCTGGGGACATCTTGGCTGGGTTTGGCCTACAGAAGGCTTCTGTCTGGCTGTTATCTTTCTTCCTTGTGGGGACACATAAGAGGAAATAAAACGGCTCATGCCATACCCACAGAGGTACACAGAAAACCAGTGATACTTCAATATCTTGGACAGGTTGTCTCTTCCCTCATTTCAGGATCTTTTCTAAAGCTGTTGCTACTTGAGGTATTAAAAAGCTTACTTAGAAGCTCTGATGCTACTAGTAGAGAAGCTTATCTGTGGATTTCATAGTGGATGTGTGTCTTCCATGTTAATGTTGTTGCACTTTTTAAACTCTGCATTAATTTACCAATCAAGATGACACTGGAACACTTCAGCATACAAATGCATCAGGGGATATTGCAGGATCTCAACTCTGAAGAGCTGTAAGAATAATTCAGGGAAGCATTTGTCAGGAATAATACAGGTAGTGTTAATTCTGCCTTGAAGTAGAGAGATAGACCAGGTCACTTCTCACCATCTTCTACAGCTGTGTTTTCCTGTGATGTTAGTGGAAGACACAATACCACTGTCAATGGTTTGCTCAAAACCACTCCCTGTGGTTAGTTTTGGAAGCGTGTTTCTTCATTTAGTTTCGCAGAGAAGAAATCCTTGCGGTCCCTTGACTTGCTTGAAACAGCTGCTCTATTTACACGTCCTGTATGAAAAGTTAACCTCAAGGTTGGTTTGTCTGTATCGCCAGATATTTTAGGCCTGCTGACTCAATTCACCAGGCCAAGGGTGCGCGCTTGTGAGCCAAGTACCATCAAATCAGAAGGATGAGAGCTTAAAGGACATGGAGTGCTCCTTCCTTGTCCGTGTGCCTGGTCATAACCCAAGCATACAGTTACAGTGAAGGAAATAACAGACTGTAACCTCATAGCCTGGCTTGCGATGCCCACACCATTGTAAGAGGTTACTGACCTTGTTTTGAAGCATGTTAAGCCTGGAGAAACAGAAATACAAATAAGGGTAATTGGTCAGAACTCTTTGCAGAGTCGGGCACCCAGTGCTTGAACACCACAAAGTATCTACAGGTAAAGGAAATCATAGGGAGTGTGCCCTAAGGCAAATAACCAACTCCTCTGGGCTGTGGTGTGGCTCATGGTTTGGCATCATTAGTTTGTGAATTGATGTTAAAGATGTGCAAGCTATGGGTATAGTATAGAGAGTACTTTCTGTGTCTGGCACAGTGTGTACATTCAGGAATCACTGTCTGGCTTGGGGATTTTGTTTCATCTCTGCGATAGTAATAGAAACCACTGCACTTCCTGTGTTTGATCATACTCTTGGTAACTTATTTGATCTGTTTGCTCTAAGGGTGTCACTTGCCCTTAGGTTCTTCCAACAATATATGCCCGAGTGGCACGTGTGTAAAGGCTGATCCGTTGTCCTGTAGTAAAGCCTTCTTTGGTAGTCATTGCTTAGAGATGTGCATTTTGTCTTCTAAATCTGGCAAAGAGGAACCTTTCTTGAATCTCATTGCCATTTGTTGCTGATTATTTCTATATCATTACTAGAAATTCCATATTTAAATGAGTCACAAACATGTAGTTCCTATGCTGTATCTTCAGCTCAGTGTTTTTTGACAGTTACTGCTTTTAACTGAAGGTGCATGATACAGGGACACTCCTCCAGTTTTGATTTATAGCACCTCTCATAGCTGCAGATGTATTTATCTTGACACACACTAGCAGGTATGACACAGAGGAAATGAACTGAAATAGCAGATCCAGGCGACCTCTTTGTGTTACCCTGTGACTATTTTTTGCATTGCTGAAGTGAATGAATGATGCATTGAGCCACATATGCAGAAGCTCATACGCAGAATACCTCTGCAGTCTAAAAATGACATTGAGGATAGTTAGCAGTCCTGATGCTAGCAGCAGCTGTTACCTGTTCTCCAGCCCTTCCTGAGGGAGGGTAGTTCATTTTGGTTTCTAAAACCATGTGGTAGGAATAAGGATGCAGACATTAGGGCTGTTCTGCTACCCTGCTTGTGGCTTTCAGACAAAAAGCTTGCGCTGAAAGC
>JBCJKH010031554.1:0-16297 GCA_039877255.1 Loriculus beryllinus
ATGTAGTCACAAAGGTGTGTTGAGGAAAAGAGGTGAAAGAGTTGGCAAGACCTTAATTATGTCCTTCTCCTACCTGTACCCATCAAAACAACCAATTAACAACCATGTACTTTTTCAAAGTCAATTTACTAGAGGAATCATTACATGCTGCTTTTTGGAAATATAAAAATACCTGCAATGCACAAATTCTACATCCATGGGTTCCAAGTTGTAAGACTGTTCAAAATCTCCATTAAATTCAAGAGTAACATCTTCATTACATATCTGTTGCAAAAATTAGAAGAAGCCAGTTTACTGATGAAAGTTGAGTACTCCAAACACAAAGAAGCATCTCTGAAAGCACTGAACACACCCCCATCACCTCCAAAAAGAACACCTAGATTTACTTGCTGTCAACATACTGGGTATTTACATTATGTTATGAGTGCTTTCAGAGCAGGTAAAAACTATAGTTTAAAAAGCATAGGGAAGCCAAAGACTTAAATAATGCAATAAAAATGCAGAGTCACCTCTCAGAACATAGATAAAATAAATTTAGTTTCCCCAAATTAGGTTAAAATACTCCGTAACTCCATGAACTGCCAACTTCGCCTCTGAAACTCGTGGACCACAGTATTTTCAACAGAAGATACACCTTGCTTACCTCAGTAATACAGGCAACGTACTCTATTATATGTTCAGAGTATATCTGACTTTTCAGTATCACTTTATCACCTAATTGTGAAAAAAGTTGAAAGGCAACATACTGTTAAAGGAATAGTAAAATGCTCACCACGGCACTAACTTTTTTTCTCTTTTGCATGGTTAAACTAAGAATTTGCAGGATACTAGATGTTAACTAACTTCAGCAAAGTTGCTGTATCTGTGAGCCCCTGTTCTGAAATATCATATGCAGTTGTATATTACATTGCAAAAGGGGTATTATATTTTAAAAGGGATATTGATGCCATCGGACAGCACCTCCTGAAAATAGTATCTTAATATATTAATTATTTGAGATTCTGAATTTAAATTACTTTCCTGGCTTTTGCTTTTGACACTCCTGTTGTCTTTTAAGTTATTACTACATTGTAGTTTATTTTTCCAGAAAGCCCCCACTTTTGCACATGAAAAATCCCAAGTATCTGAATATGTGTAAGAACAGCCACATGCTTTAGACAGCACCCACTTTAAGACTTTCACTGAGACACTATCAGAGCAATCCACCTGTCTAGTAGCTCAGATTAGTAACTTTGTGCTCAAATACATGTAAGACTTCTTTAAACAAGTGAGTAGGCAATGGAGTTTGAATTGCACTGAAAACATAGATCAACATGCTGTTTGGCTTTATCGCACATTAACTACTACCTGCAGTAAGGCGAGGTCTGCCCTCTTCCACTCCTGGCACTTCCAACACTAAAAAGTTCCCACTCCTTTTCAAAGTAACCCCACTCATATTGAAGTCTTTTATCTCCATTTCTTCCTGGATCTCTTCAAGCCACAAGAGAGTAGAAAACTTTGCTTTATAATTATCTAGATTAAGATGCTGAAAAATAAACCAGTATACATTATTGCTGTAATTTCCACACTTAAGATGTGGAACCCACTAATCTTAACGTTACACAAAACACGTCTTGACACAGACTGCACAGCAACTGGGTTGCCAATTAAGGCACCTAAATACATGTTTCTATATACTAGCTAATATTTTAAACTCCTCCAGTAGTCAAAAGAGAATTAGTATAGTCCTTGGAGCTCAGATATGACGGCCAGTCAGCTGAACATTTAACCAAGTCTCTCCCTTCTCTAATAGCAGTTTCAACATCTAAATTCAGGGACAGTCTCCAAATGTTTTTCTATGCTCAGCAATCCCAGAAAGCATAAAAATCTCGGTACATCGGGCAGAGATGATTGAGAGAGTGAGTCATATCAGTCTTAGCACTGGCTGATTATTATACAGTTTATGGCAAGCTGAAAGAACCTGAACTTTCTTCCTCAGAGCTCAATGCATCTCACTAAAGAGGTATTTTCCAACAGCAAAAAGGTCTATCTAAACAATAACTTGACACCACAGAATGCTTTCTATTTGGTATCGTCTCACAGACACAAGGCAAATGAGCAGTGCTTCCTGGAGCAGACTTAAAACAGTCACAGAACTTAAGGTGTGGTTAAAAGTTGTCAAACTTCCCATATAAAATTCTCTCAAACTTTAGAGAGCTTTATATTTCTGAGAGAATCACTAACCTACTATCTTAATGCTGTGACCTTAGGTTTTGTGTGAGCTGTTTAGAAAGCAGACAACAGCCTTTTGCATTTTTGAAACATTAAGCATCAGGCCAAGTTTACAAGTCCTTAAAGTTAGGGAAACAAAAGAGCGAGTAGCAGCAACGTTTTACCAGAAACCAGGGCAAAGTTCCAGAGAAGGAATCATTGGAACATTCTTGTTAGACTTGCTTTTAATTTTTGGTGTGTATACTCTGAAATTGCTGTGTGCGAAGAATTTGAACAAGCTGCAGGGAATTAAATTTGAGGATTTAAAGAAAGCCAAAAGTTCTGAGCATCCAGAAAAGAATCTTCTGTTATTGCAGTATCTTAAGAAACTCTGCTTTCATTTACTAAGAGAAAACTGCTGGACTACTAGTCTGACACCCAAAATCCCCCTTTGAAATGATGCTCAAGAAGTGAAGAGGAATCTTTGTTCAGCTTCTGTAGTATTCCCTACCCTGTGTTTCTCCCCCTCCAAGTATACTCCTACTCCCTTTTCAGTTTCTCACATTTACCCTTTTGTACTCTTATAGGCTTGGATTCTGTGACATACTGAAACTCAACAGAAGTTAGACAGCACAGACTAGTCTTAAGCCTACAGTAGTATTACATCATCTTCCATCGCACCAAAGGGCTACACGTTTCTGCTAAATTAAGGCCAGCTTGAACAAACACCATGCATAAAATATATTTTCTTATATAAACCTACACTTGCATACCTCTGCTAAGAGAGGCTGAAAAGCCAGTATGTCTAACTTCTGATTCACGCATCTTCTTAAATCATCTGGTACAGGATAATGTGGTAGAAAGCTTGGCAAATGCTTTCTGTGACTTCTAAAACAAAAATGTATGACAGATCATTTAGCTTTCTCAAATTATACATATGAAAAGCAGCTACTTAACATGCTACATCATCAAGGCCAGAACATGCACACACATGACAGGCCAAATGGGCCCTTCGAAATAACAATTAAGAAGCTTGCTGTGCTGGGAAGAAAGGTAAGTGTTCCAGTTAAAGATTATTGGAAAACACCATGAGTCTGCTTTTTCAGTTTAGGGATATTTTTATAACTAAGCAAATACTCTAAGTATAATGGAAGCTTATTTACAAAAGGAAAGTTGTTTTGACAATGAAAGAATCGGCAACATTTATCATACATAGACCTCAAAGTTGCTTGAGCAGTTAAGAAGCTAACTCTCTTAACAAACTATCTCAATTTTTCCATATTGTTTCATAATTACACAATTGTTACTTGTAGATTACTATGCAACAGCATTTAACTTCATCACATTATACGGAAGAAAGAGCTCGTGTTTGAGAAATCTACAGAGAAATCAAGCAGTTCATTACTACAAAAATCCCTTCCATCAGTAATGCCCACACCTATCTTGTTTGCAATGCACATATATAAAGATGTACAGATTCTCCCAGTTTTACATTTTCTTTGTCAGTGTTACAGAACAGATGTAGCAGTATCAGACAGAACAGCACTAGGCGTTATTTTTGTTCCAGTTCACAGTACCTTCTGTATTTAGGGAAAACCACTGTCGTCATCCTCGGCTGAAGTTCTGGATTAATTTTAGGCTTTCTTGGAGAAAATGGTTCCACAGGTGCTAGCAGTAATTCTTCTTCACTTGTTACAGTGGCTTCAATATAACGTCCCACAGTAAAATCAGAAAAACCAAGCAACAGGAGTTCTCTACTGTACCCAGGGTTTCTTCAAGGAAGCAGAAGTTAAGTTCTTAAAACCATCATGTTCACACTTGATTTTCCCCAGCCATAAGTATTTTTAAAACCAGCATTGCAGATTCTCATTTCAGGAACACATGAGAACTGATAATTTAGGGTAATCCCTCACACTCACTCCCCATCTGGAGTTCAATTCCGGCATAATAAATATAAAAGTAAAAATCTCAACCCCTCCCCTATTTCATCAATATCTTGAGAAAAGAACAAAATCCCTCCCCTCAACATATTAGGTACAGAATTCATTCATCTGTCACCAGGAACATCTTGGAACTACTTTTACTGAAAGATTGGCCAGACATTTCTATCAGAGGAACCTGAAGCGTATCCCTTCATTGTTTGCAGAAACAGTGGTCTGCTCCACCTTCCTTAAAGCTACTCAGAACTGAGCCCTAACTGTAAACACAGCAAGGGAAGAAAGCAGGAGAGATCCTTTACTCCTGAAAAATGCACTTTACACATGTAAATGGTGCTTGAGGAGTGACAGAGAGGGGAGGGAAAAAAAAAAAAGCAGAAATCAGATGGAACAGTTTCTTCAGACTGGTTTCTAAGGAACTTAAGACAAAAGACCTAACACACACCATCTGCCCTGAAATCCTTTAATGAACCCATCCCAGCACTACCTAGAGCCCAATTCTCTCCTCAGCACTAACTACATGGTCCAACACTGTTACTGTGTGCTTGAAACAAAGGCATCCCATAAGGATTCCAGCTTCCTCTTCGGCAGTACCACTTTTTCATGTCCCCTAACATGACCTGCTCAGGTTAAAGCTGTAGCCTGGTTTTCTTTGATACAAAAACTCACTGCAGACTCTGAACTGCCCAGATTTATGGCTTAACTTTGCAGGCTCTCTGGTCTCTTAAGTGGCCAGCTTGCACTCACTACCTTCATGCTGCAGCCTCTCATGGAGTTTTGCGTGGGTTGTTCTGTATTAACAGAAGATTCTCAGACTTCGTGGCATTTACAGATCTACAGTGAGGTATACATTGTTCTTTCCACATGCCTTTCTCCACAAAGGCAGGCCATGCCTGCAGCTTATCTTTCAAATAGCAACTAAATCATCCTACTAAGATTCCTACCCCTTGCCTCATTATTTAAAATGGTAACAGAAGTAGCGTGACAGCTCGTATGGTGTGGCTTGGATGAATGAAACTATTTGATCATGATTTACTCTCAACTTTCAAATTATCATCTTAAGAATCAATGGCTGTGGTACACAACATTTGTAGAGCTATAGCTGGAAGCAACTGAAAAGTACATGAAAGTAAACTTTCCAATATGGAGGCTCCTATTGTGAAAGAGCTCACACAAAGCCACTTTTTATTCTTAACTAAATCCATGAAATATTTTGTACAGCAAAGTATTTTTGCTTTTCAATAACTACGTCCTCTATAAATTACACCCTCAAGGAAAAAAACTTTTTCCTTTTTTATTTCAGCATACATAATCTGCATTTAATATGACAGGACATCAGGGTACTGAAACTGGAAGAAAACTTAACAGGCACAACACAAAACCTCCCAGGAAATCTGTGTTAGCTCTAATGCTCACTGAACAATGGGTTTTGCAAACCAGCTGTAGGCACTGTCTTTACCTTACTGTGTTTTTTAAAAGAAGCTATCTACTCACATTATATTTCTCCATTGGCTACTACCATTTTCTTTTGATAAAATTCAGAATCAAGCATTAAAATGATAACTCCTTTCATTACTGTATTTGCTATATATACTAGCTTACGTTACCCTGCACCAAAAAACGTGCCCAGAATAAAGGGAACTATTAAGTCAACTTTCATGACTTGTTTCCATTGTACTGGTCAGAACCAACAAAAAAAAACTTACACAGCTGTGCATATGACAACTATGAATGTTTTTCCACCTGGTGGTATGACAATTTCTCCAGTAACATTGACATGTCTTATTGGCTCTTCCACATCTTCTCTTTGCTCCTTTTCTCCATTATGTAGATTTTCATCTTTCACCAGGGAAAAGTTTTTTTCTGTCCCTGATAGATTTGGATCCTGAGCATTAATTCCTTCTGCAGTAAACAGATTTTAAATAATTATGTTACCCTAATTGCTACTGCTAGCAGAGACAAGGCATCTCAAACTTACAGGTATTCTGAGGAGTTAATACACAGCACTAAAATATTAACATTTCACTGTACCTAGAATGACTCCATTCTTCATAATGGATGCATTATGCAATGACTCATATGTTGTTCCTTTACTGTTGTATGAATTAACTGCAGCTTTTGAGAGGTTTTCTTGATTTGTTGGAAAAGATGACAGATATGCTTCTGGACTGGTCTGGCATTTTTGAGGCATCTGAAGACTGAATTGCTTGTCTTTCATCCATCCAGCTAATCTGCAGCTGATTAAAGACTGTGGTGCACACCCTTTATTCCTAGAAGTAGTTATGTAATTAATTACATAATTAAATGCATAGTTAATACTCTTGGGAAGCTTAACTCTACCTGAAGTCAAATACAACTGTCTGTAGCAGGTTAGTTCACCATTATTTCACAACCAGTATCAGAAAGAAATTGCATTGCTGTTTCTAACTCATGATGACTAAAACCTTTGTTACGTGTTAGTATTTCTAGGTCTTATCAACTACTATTATGAAGCATACAGAAATATTCTGTATTAAAAATAAAAGCTTTGGTAACTTAAAAAAATATCATTGGCTAACTAACTCTTAGGAAAGAGCATACAGAAACTAATATAGGGTATTCAGGTATGACTTCATTTGAGCCTCTATGCCCAGATGTGGAGGGAGAAAAACCCTAAAAGCCCCTCAAAGCAAAGAGAAAGCCACCAAAACAGAACTCCTCAAAGACACACCAATATAGTTACTCAGCATTCAAGTTAAAAGTGTCTGCTTTTAATATATTAGTAAGCAACAGCCTCATGAGCTAGGATTTTGAAGACAACTGCATCTTTGCAGTTTAATTTAAACACACGTACAAGTAAAGCATTTCCTTTAATCCTCATTCCAGAAAAGGATTTTATTAGGACTGAAAAGAGACATAGGATTGGAAAACCACAAAGTAGTACTGGAAGACAGATGCAAAACGAAGAAAAGACTATCCTAAAGACATTCAATATGGAATTCTCTTTAATTCCATAGTATTTTGGGGGTTATTTGAAGACCATGAACCACAAGGCTCAACCATGAGGGGCCTGTACGAAAGACAGGTTTACAGACTGTGATGTGACAGGTTTACAGACAGCGATGGAAAGGAAGAAAGCAAGCTTAGGACAATCTGAAAGGCTTACTCTATCCAAATGTTCATGCTTTTAGATTCCCCCTGCTTCAGAGTTCCAAAATTAGTCATTCTTGACACTTCCAACCCTCCTTTGTCTCTCATTAAGTCTTCATAAGGCTCATCCATACTGACTCCATTAGAGTGAAACTGTCTGTAAAAATAATTTAAGCTAGTAATTTGAAACAGAGGCTCAACAAATGTCTTTCAGCAGAAGTTTTAGAACCACTACACCAGAGCATAGGCACAACATTGAGGAAGAAGCAGGTGAGAGGCTACTTAGAGTTCCAAGACAACTTGATTACCTTTACTAATTTAAGCAGCAAATTGAAAACAAGCCTGAGGCTGTTACAGATCTCCTTAGGAGCTGAACCAAGACACAACAAAGAACAGTTCCTGGTTAGCACTGGAGCTTAAGAGATAAAATGACTAGACTGGAAGTGTTTTAATATGTACCCCAAGCACTTACATCTTCTGCTTACTGCTACAATCTGAAAGCAGCAAATGCAAAAATAAGTTTTCAAAAAGCCAAAAAAATCAAAAAGCACCCTTAAGAACTGTTACACATACTGCTGATAAAAAATGTCTACGAAGCCAAAGTCACACGCTCTTCCCTGAGACAGTGACCAGAGCTCTCTCAGTGCCAGCTACCTGCAGAAACAGTTCAAAAAATTGCTTCTATTCTACCATTCATAAACTACTCTGTTAGATAAAGTGGCATGAAAATAACTTGGAAGTATTTTAAGTGTTGTTAACATCTAAACACCCTAAGTTTTCCTTAGTCAAAAAATTGCAGAATCATAGAATGGTTTGGGGTGGAAGGGACCTTAAAGCTCATCTACTTCCACTCCTCCTGCCACAAGCAGGGCCACCTGCCACTAGACCAGGTTGCTCAAGCCTCTATCAAGCCTGGACTTGAACACTGCCAAGGATGAAGCATTTATTTCTTTGGGCAGCCTGTGCCAGTGCCTGACAACCCTCTCAACAAAGAACTTCTTCCTTATAGCTAACCTAAACTTCCCTGTTTAAGTTTGAGTTCGTTACCCCATGTCCTGTCACTACAGTCCCTAATGAAGGGTTCCCTCTCCAGCATCTAGGCCCCCTTCAGATACTGGAAGGCTGCTATGAGGTCATCTAATATATTAAAGTAAAAAACCAGCTGCAGTCATTTTCTATTAGCTACATCAATTTACTAGCAAAGCCCACTAGATGTCTCCCACTGCAGCTTAAGCTACCTCAAGTTTTTTACATGGTAGGAAATAAAGTAAACCTGAGAAATAAGCCTGAAGGTGTACTTTTGTAACTTGACTTTAGTAAGAATTTTCTGTATAAAATCTGTCATTAAAAATTGGTCCAACTGAAAAACAAGTGAACAAATTGTACTATTGTGCAAAGTGATGTAAACACTTCAAGCTTTATTTAGGTCTAATTTAAATCTATTGCATCCATTTTCTCCAGTGAAAACTGCTTATTCCATTCTTCACAGTTCCTGGCAAGATCTCCAAATGACATTGTTGGAGAGGTATCTGGATGCCCTTTTTGGTCTCCTTAGGGCTTTCCACTTGGTCAACAGCTTATTTTTGGCCTGCACAATCACACTCAGTAATTCTACCAAAGCCTTGTTAGCACTGAGTGACAGATTTTACAGGTTAACAGCCCTATCTATACACATTTGGGCAGTACTTGTGCTTTTCACAGAACAGACACCCAAACTCGCAAGCCAAACTCCAGATCTTTGCTGCAGAACTGCTAATGACTAGTCATTCCTTTCTACATTTATGTAGTTGTTTATTCCACAAAATTTGCTTGTTCTCCTTAGGGATCATCTACTTTTTTCAACCTTTTCTGCCATCTGTCCAGGTCCTCTTCACACCCCATATGGTCTCTACAGCACCTGCACAACCTCTCAGTTTGGTTATGTGCAAGCTCAAGAACCTCTACTCCTCAGTTCACTGAACTACTCTGTTTAGGACATACCTTAAGAACTCTACAACTTAAGCAAACCAGATTAAAGATACAACCATTTTACATCAGTTTTGCTGAGAATCGTTTTCAAGAAGTAAAACCCTCACTAGGAGAACACAGAAGAAACACAACACAAGAGCATGAGCATGGCATTTTTCTAACAAAACCATGCAAAATTCCATCCTTGCCTAGCATTATCCATGAGCTGCTACTAGTTTTGCTTCTCTAGTAAGCACAGGCATCTTCACCTTCTGGAAAGGAAGTAAAAAAAATCAAGGGCTAAATTGTATCACACTCTGATCTTCACATTAACTAGTCAACGAGCCTTCTAGTCAGCTAGTGAAAACTCATAGTATTTCTTGCTTTACAGATGCAGAAGAATTTAAGCTGTGTAACTTCAATTCATCTCTACCTGTTATTAAGTGGAAAGAGAATAAAAGAATGAACATTACCCATCCTGGCTGACCGGCACCAAGCAGAGAGCTCTCCAAACGTAACATGACTGATTGCTTTCCACCACAACTGCATTCACTAGATCATGTTTACACGGTGAATAGCCATCAGGAAGTCTTAATGAATCCAAGGTAAAAAATATACTCTCATTTACTGCACCACTTCTTCCACAGATACTGGAAATGCGAGCCTGAAACAGTTTGTTATTCACTGTTACTTGATATTATCTGCTTAAGCTAGCTACCATTATCAACCATTGCAGTTGCAACAATCATTCCAGCATTAACAGAGCTGCGTTCTGAAGTTTCAGTTGCTCGTGGGAGGTAAATACACAGATCTAACCTGGAATCACTGTGCTCACCTTTAGATTTAGAAATGTAAAGAAACACAGCTACTTCAGATAAGTATAAGGTTTCACTGAAATGATACTACAATATGTATATTTGACTTAATCATACCTATCTTGTGACTTACCAACTTATCTAATTTATACTTCAACATTACCAGTCATAAAAGAAATTTTTTCCTATGCTTGACATGCAAATATTTTTCATTATCTACAGATAAGGCAAATGCAATAAACCATAAACCTAATACATGTATTACTAGAGGTAACAAGTATTTTAATCAAAATGAAAAAGGGGACAACAGTTATTTTAAAGGCAAAACACTTGGATAAATTAAACAACATAAATTTCAAAGTCATTACTTCTTAAAGTTTGAAAAATACACTGGTTGTAATGAGGATGTGTGTAACTAAAACAGTAAGCATCTAAATCAACAATTGATAGCCAGTGAACAAGTAACTCTTCCTGTTCTAACAAGTGTGTGCGCTTTTTCAAAAGGCTTTGTTATTTTAGAAATAATCCTATAAATGGATGAGGTGATATGCTTTATCTTTTAATTAAAGATGTGTTACAGAAGATCTACCCATATTAGCAACTTAAAACCACTCTCAAAACCCCACTTCACACAAGATTCCTCTTGCCAAAAATAACATACAGAACATTTACCTTGTTTACTTGCTTGTATCTCAAAGGCTTTACAGCAACTGCTTTACTGTTCCATGTTGTTGGGTTAATGAAATATTTTGCTTGCACACAGTCACCTTCATAAGGTGTGAAGCCTATGTAAGACAGAACATTCCTCAAGTTTAAATGCAACTGATGTCTTCTGTATTACTCTCATGCAGAACTAATTTAAGTTAAATAAAATAACCAGCCAGAACAACACATCATTCAGATCCAGAGAGTTCAAACTTCTCTTAGCATTTCTTTCCCCAACAGGTTATGACAAACTACGCAAGAGATGCTAGTGGAAAAATACACTTGTATGCACGTAACTTATGCTTATATGACTGCATGCCAGTTACGAACAGGCAGGTTTCTTCACCCAAACCCCATATCTGTTTCACTACGTACATGCTATTAGAACTTATTTGGGATGTTGAATGCAAGTTTATCAGAAGATATTTCTATTGTACATATAAAAAATTAAGGAAGAGCAAATAAGAAAACGAAATCCCCTACACACCTTCACAGACATCTTCCATTGCAAAAAATGTATTGCAATTAATATAGCCACCCTTCTTAGAGACAGAGGTAATATTTCCAATTAATGTTTTCATATTTTGTTCAGAAGCATCATCACTGGAGTCTCCCCATGTACTTTGGGCAGCATCTACCTATTAATATGAAAAAATCACAACATTAAAACAGCTGATATTTAGGCTTATATGTTAAACATATATCAGTACATTAAATATAATTTAAACAGCTTATGGAAGTCAAGCTCCTCATTAGACGATTCTATGCTCACTGTAGCTGTTCATTTTTGTACACAAAAACCAGAAATAGTTGCCGCTAACTTCTTTTTTAAGAAGTCTGCTGGATACTGACAACTACTACAATTTCATGTTGATTGTCAAATCTCTCATGCTTCTCTTGCTTTAGTTTTACTTAAGAATTTTCTTCATATTGCAAAGAGAACCACTGCCATCCCAGCAATCTAACTGTACACAAGTGGAACCAGAACATCACTATTTCAGAAAGAAAAAGTATGTTTTCAAGATGTTATTTATAAACACTCTATGTATTTCAGACTGCCCAGTCATTAATAATCTGAAAAAAACCCAACAAAAAACCCAAACCAAAAACCCCAAAACTTCAAGAGCTGCTTTGTACAGAATCCCCATATCGCCACCTCAAATGTAAGTTTACTTGCTTAAACAGTCCTCTGCAGAACACCAGCTATAAAGCATCAGTGTATACAATTTCCCTCCACCCCCAGCTATATTAGGGCAAGTATATAGCATCTTTGCTCTTAATTACTAGAATTCTTAGAACTGTGAGCTCTCTTCCTTGCTCCCAAAGAGCCACCACCATCATGGGTTCAGGCTTCAGAGGTTGTGCAGTCTCTCCCCATCTGTGGAGTTTTCATGACCTGACTGGGCAAAGTCCTGAGTCACTTAAATCCAACTACAAGCTGACCCTGCTTTGAGCAGAAGATTAGACTAGAAACCTCCTGAAGTCTGGTCCAATTTCATCTGTACTATGATCCTAATTTCTATATGATCTGTTTTGTTGAACATAAAAAAAATATTACCATTTAAGATAGTAATAAGTATTTTAGGTCTACCTCTACTCCAGAGTTTGCAAACATTACTGTTAAACTATATGTAACTATTTATTGTTTAGTCAACACTGTTATATTTCATTAAAAGAACCATTTCTATATGGTATTTTTTTCAATGACCTTAAGACTCACTTAAAAAAAAATAAAATATATGTTTTGCTGCAGTCTGACTGGTATTATCTTCACATTCACCAACAACATCCAAGAATATCAAACTTTCTCCTAAGCAATTTGTATGGCTTCATATGGATAGAATCTGAATAAGCAATTACACTGTTCCACAGAAGACTAGTAAATTTACATTTAAAATTAGTTAGATATGGAATCATACTTGCAAGTACACTTAAGGAAATGCTTTCAACACATGAAAACACTGAGCAGAGGGCCACCCAAGGCTGACCATGCTCTTCCTTAACGTAGGTAATACAGAAAACACAACTGACATCAAAGAAGTTTTAATTGTGCCTTCTTGATTCGCCACAAACCTACATGCTGGCAGTGCTCAGGCTGTAGGGCTTGCACTCATTTCTGAAATCAGAGCCGTATCTTTAAGGTTACCTCAACACCAAAAGTTAAGAAGCAATATTCAGCTTTCGTGGTCTTCCAAGAAAGTATTGGTGCCCAAGCACAACACACTGTATTATTTAATGATTATGCTCATCAGGAAGCAATTTTATTTTCTTCTATCTAAGGGATTAAAGAGAGGCTTCCCTCTGCCCCAAAAAAAGACTATGATTGGAATGCTGTCGGCTGTTTTGAGCAAATTCTCAAGGGCATCTCAAGTTTGTGCTATTATATGGAAAGTAGTTCTTGATTTATCAGAGTACAGAATTAGTTCAATTTTTTAACCACATACCCACAACAGGCCCTTTTAGAGAAGGGAGACTAGTGCTGTTCTTCTGTAATTAAGTGGTTTACAGCAACAGACAAAATCTTGGGACCTGAAGTGGCAACCTGAGACTCCTTATGCAGGAAGTCCATTACAGTCATGGTTGTTCTTGCCCAGCAGTAACTTTGATGCCTTTTTCCCACCTTTCCCTGCCTCTCACATTCTTGAAAAGAGCACTTATAGCATTTTCATTTCCAGAAGCTCACATATTACTGTGTACTTTGAAGAAATCTTTGTCTCCCAGCTTATTAAATCAAGAATACCTTTGGATCCTGACTTTCCATGGAGTCCAGTCAACTTTAGGCACAAGCTTGGCTTTAAGCTACTCATCCAGTCAAAAGCTACATTGCCAGAAAGATCTTCTAAAATGCCCCCAGGACTTACAAATGTCCTGGTCTTGCCTGGGATGAAATTAACTTTCTTCCTAGTAGTTAACAGTGCTGTGTTTTGGCTTTATCCAATGTTGATAAAGCACCTGCTGGCTGTGTTTAAAGCATGACAATGACTCATCGCAAACAGGAACAAGACAAATCATTATGTTTATTCCCAGTATTTTGAAAAGGCCATTATCTAGCACATACAGCAAAGCATCCCACAACTGCTAAAATATCCTAGTTGTTGTGGAGCAACTTATGCAGTTTCTCAGCTACCAGGTTTATGTATTTTGGAGTGATGACAATATTTCAACAGTATTGTGAAAATATGTCAGTCAGATGGAAAACAAGGAAGGAGAAAGATTTAAATGAACATATTTTTTGACTGTGTGTGAGAGTACTATTTTACCAACCAGCACTGAATTTGCTTGCAGGACTTCCTGTATTTAGTTTCATGTAAGAAAGCCATTCTTACACTTAAAAAAACAAACAAAAAAACAAGACAAAAAGCAAGCAGACATACACAAAAGCTATCTTACAAGGCACTAGTGTTCTCATAGCACCAAAGCTGCTAATATTTTAGAAATGAGCCTTCTCTTTCACTTTCATGTTTCATTTTAGACCATACAAGAAAATTTTCTCCCCACCATCATTCTTTCTTCAGTTTTATTTAATCAATGAGACTGCACTGATTTCAAAATTAGACCTATTTTGCCAAGAAAAATTCCCTTCAATCTTGTATGTAACTGTAGTTCATTTTGCAACTTAATACTGCTTAGTATGAAACATCTTATTTACTTCAGGAATTATTCTTGTTGCTTGTTGAGTTAAAGGAAGCACAGAACAGAAAAAATAGAAGCAGGCAACATTTAAAAATCTTCTTGAAATAAATTATTAAAAAACAGATGCCAAACAAATCCAGAATAAAAAAAGCCAACCTATAAACAACAAACTCCCAGTTGATAATTAACTGCCAGCATCTCAGAAATAGTTTTCATGAGATTAGTTATTCCCAAACCAGCAACAGATGTTGAAAAAAGTCTGTGCAAATAACTGTAATCCATTTCCTCAGTAGTCTAAAGATGTCACAAATATGTTTGCTGATTACATTATTTACAGATGGCATGAGCTGGTAAGATGCTTCATTACCCAATACTCATTTACTAGAAAACTCAAGTTAACTTTTAAACTAGCTACGCTGTGATTTGCTCTATAAAAGCAGCTCAAGCTCTGGCCCAGACTTTGGTCAGGGTGCATTTATGAGATGCAATACATTAATCTAGTGCTGTACTTAAAAGTATACTGCAGCTAAACCAGGCAGATACATGACAGGAAGATGGGTTCTGTACCACCCAGTTATCAACTGCTTCTGCACTGCTGTCAGTCCTCCAAGCACCAGTTGTATTTACGTGGCATCTAAACGTAGAAGGGTCACTTAACTCAGCTCCTCAGCTGGATTATCACAGGCACCTCAGAGCTGAGCCTGTATGATTAAAAAAAATCATGGTAGCTTAAAGATGTGACAATGCATAATAAAGCTTGAAGTAGGTTTAAAAATGAAATAGTAAGCAAAAAGGCATCAAAATCTCAATTTTTATAACTCTACATGACAGTAAATTGCTGATTTTTTACAACAGAAGTTTTGAAATTTAAGTTTTTATTTACTTCTATGAAAAAAAGAGTAAACTTCCAGCCTGCTTTTATTTTTTTATACATTCATGTAACAATAAAATTGACTTTGAAACTCAAAAAATGTTAATACACAGAGGTTTGAACTACATTTGATTAAGCAAATTATGATGCACTTATCTCAACCAATAGTTTCATATTGGCTGAGCATATAGGTTTAAATGCTCAACCAATCTAGACCTATATTTAGAGAACAAATATTAAAGGCACATTTTAAAGGATATGGAATAAAATAACAATAAAATACCAAACCAATTTATCACCTTTAGATGAAGAACTGGCAATGTCTTCTATTTTGTAGAATTCATGAGGCTATAATTATATTAACTTTCAAAGACAAGTCTCAAGGGATTTACAGAGCAAGTGAGACTACTATTTATCTTCACCTCTTACCCTGATAGCCTTCAAGCCACATGATGTTTTATCCTCTTCAACAGTGGCAATAACTTCCTGTCCAACGGTCAGCGGCATAACTGTTTTAACAGCATCCTGTGTGAATACTATCACATCATCTATCATCCCATAATCATAGCAAAATCTTGTCACAACTCCTCGGATAGTTTTTAATTCTTTATCACCTGCAGCCAGAGGAAAAGTGCTGACATGAAACCAAATTGCTTCAGCTTACAGAACTATGCAACAAGTAATGAATGCTACTGAAAGTCCTACCCTTCCTATAAAAAAGTAATTCTCTTTTCAACTGAAAATACCAACAGTTGCCAACTATAATCAGTTTCACATTTAAGTCTTGAAGTCTCATGGCAACTGATGGTTTCAAACAATTAAGAAAGCTAGTTAAATACAAACTACATTGTAAAAACAACATTCTTCAAGCCACATGAAAAAAAAATAATCATAGAATACCTCAAGTTGGAAGGGACCCACAAGGATTGAGTCCAACTCCCTACTCCTTGCAGGACAACCCAGAACTGA
Source organism: Loriculus beryllinus (assembly GCA_039877255.1). NCBI lineage: Eukaryota > Metazoa > Chordata > Aves > Psittaciformes > Psittacidae > Loriculus > Loriculus beryllinus. The sequence continues at coordinate 16,197 of JBCJKH010031554.1, forward strand.
ACTGTATGACTAAAAGCATCATCCAGATGCTTCCTGAACTCTGATAGGCTTGGTGCTGTGACCACTTCCCTGGGGAGCCTGTTCCAGTGACTGACCATCCT
>JBCJKH010031562.1:17147-34595 GCA_039877255.1 Loriculus beryllinus
ACAGCAATGTTATCATGATATAGGAAACAAGGGATTCTTAATGTTCCAACAGGCTTGTCAGTTTCAGTATCTATAAAATCATAGTTATAATCAACAAACCATTTGCAGTTTAAATCAGTTACCATATCAACTTTTGCATTATCTAAAGTTGCAATACCAGGTAAAACTACAGAAGAACCATCTGTTTGAACAGCAACACCCTTTAAGAATGATTCCATATCCTCTAAAAATAATTTTACAGGAATTTTTTCATCAGTATCATTACCTGATAAATCAATACCTACAAAAGAAACAAATTTTATTTCAGGATGATTGTTTAGTATTTTTTTTAGGTCCTCAGCATTATGATTTTCTTTGGCAATAATATACAGTAAATTATTCATATGTTCGTTTATTACAGACAATACTGTAATAAAACAGTCACATCCTTTCCTATAATGTCGAATAAAAATTAAAAAAGTAGAATTAACATTCGTATTTATCTATAAACAAATTCTATTATAAAATCAGTAATAATGTCAATAATTATATACGAAACCTTATATTCTTATGAATTTTAGTCGTGAAAAATTATTTTCATTAGTGAAAGTAATTTGATACTTTATTTTCTTAATATAATATAAATTAATTTAAATTAATATAAAACATGGGTGTGTTCAGTTTTCAATTGGTTGAGTTGAGAAACAGTGACAGCTAGGTAAAAGCTTGCTAAGGTTTGGTGGCAAACTGCCCCTAGACAGCTAAGCTGTAGTTTGCAGTTGCTTGTTATTAGCTAATGCAGCTCTGTGGTGGTCTGAATTGGAGAACTTTAGAACTCAAGTCTTGGGAGCCAATCTCTCTTTCACTACAGGTTTCCAAAGACTTCAAAAGGGCATAAAAAGCCTGTAATAAAAGCTCTGAAACCAGCTTGTTGGGTTGTGATGTCCTTTGACTCTCAGAATGTTTTCAGAAAGCATTTTCTTTTGGAAGGAAAGAACAACAACAAAAAAGATATTTTGAAATTACTCTTGTTGGCTTGTGTGGAAGACAAGAGGGAGATGTGCTGTTAAAGGGGTACAAGGTCTCACCTCTCTTGCAGTCCAGCTCAAATCCAATCTGAGCTGATAGGTTGTATTATTACAGGGCTAGCAAGGTTTTAACCTCCCTCTCCTGGAAGAGCATTTAGAAATTGCCCCTCCTATATTAAATTAGGCTATCAAATCCCTTAGTTCTCTCCAATAAGGCTTCTCATCTCAGGGGTCTATTGCAAAGAACCAGACAACACAGTGAAAGCCAAAACATTATTGGGAGAGAAGGGTTAGGAAGTAAAAGTAATGAGAACTATAAGTCTTAAGGATACACCTCTTATCTCTTAGTCACCTGCATATAACTTGCTTCCTACTGCACTCTGTGCTGCCCTCTTCCTCCCTGGAATGACTGTCACCCTTTCTGGGGCACAAAATCCTTGCTCAAATTGCAGGAGTCTATTGGTGTCTCACCTGTTTTCTTACACCACTGTGAATACCAAGGAATACTCGTTTCCTCTTTTGCTCCTAGTTTTTTCCCCTTACAGCCATTGCTAAACAAAAGCATGTATTTGTGGTGCACTGCTCAGTGATGGGCATGCAGAGTGTTCCTGTGTGAGTGCAGGTCTGCTCTGTTCCTGTGTCAAAACCTTAGTGTGACCACGATGGCAGAGGGGGGGTGGCATCTCTCAGAAGACGGGAAATGATTATGCAGCTGATTTGGTGGCAGCCCATGAAATGACACTGAAATGCTGTGTCCTTTGCATTTTTAAACAGCAGAACAGGTGAATAAACTAAACTGGCACAGTGCAGCTGATTATGAAATAACTCAATTATCCAATATATGTAAAAAGCATAATTTTTATTGCTCCTCGGACATGATGGCCAGTCTGTGGCAGCTTTGCAAACGCTTTCCAAGTGGTGTTGCTCTTTCCCTGGGCACTGTGTTAAGTAATTGAGGAAGAAAGGGGGTTTAATTGGACTGCATGCAGATCTCCAGTAAAATAGATTTTCTTATAAAAATCAATAGATTGAATCAATCTATAGTAAAGAGAAAGCCTTTTACTGATTAAATATTACTTCATACTTCTTTGAGAACAAAATGTTTACCTCTTTAGCTGCTTGATCTCTTAGAGAGACTTCCAGGAGGAAAATAAAAAGAGTAAAAAACATTTTTCATTTTCTTGGTATTTGAAGGGGTAATCCTATCATACCTCCTTCTGCTCTCAGCTCTCCAGTGTATATTGTGATTAAAAAGCTCAACCTTCCAGATCTTTCCAGATTTGTATAGATCATGATAGGGTTTTGGATTGCTAGAGTGATGCTTCAAGCCACTGTAGGCACAGAGGAGTTGTGGTTTGCACAACAGTGTGTAAAGTCCTTCATCTCAATGCACTACCTTTTGATGTACGAGCACAAATAGTTCCTCTTGTGCAGGGATGTTTGTTTTGCAGAAAACAGTTTTGAGGAGAGAAAATAGGAAGTTTTCTCCCATGGCCGTGTCACCAAAGGCCAAAGTAGAGCCTGAAATGTGGATATAAAGATATCAGCCTGCCTTTAACCTGCTGTCCCTGCCCCACCATACAATTTAGAGAGCTTATCTCAAGCCAGGACTGCAGTGTGTTGTGTGATGTACAAAGCCAGAAAAAAAAGAACCCCTTTTGCACAAATCTTGTGCTCCCTCCTGCAACCCATTCCTCAAGATTTAAAAGCAAGGAAAGTCTCCTAGCAGTACCAAGGGAGAAATACCTGCTTTAGCACAGCAGAAAGCTTTCCTGGGGGTGGGAGGGCTGATTACAAACTTCAAAGTTTTAGATGATGCAGAAAGTTTCATGTCGACCCATTTTTACCTCCAGCTCATGAGGAGTCTCCCAAAACTGAAGATAGATCTCAAGCCAGATGCTGTCCTACTGGCTGGTGATTGTGCAGAGGCCACAGCAGTCTTGTAGGAAATGCAACAAATAATACCTGGAAGTATAAAAGCAACTTAAACATCTCACTGACACACAAACCTGGTCCATTCTTTCTGTTCAGTAGGAGGTGATCTTGTCCATCCTGATCTTCTCCCTGCTCTCTGTCTGCACTAATTAGACCATACCTTGAGATATCAGGCCTTTATACTGGTGATGTTAGCATATAACTTCTATCAGTTTAGCCAATTGTTTTGAAATATAACACTTTGCACTGTGAGTGCTCTGATGGAGAAGTGGTGATGATTCCTCAAGCTGCTGGCAGCTGTCAATGCAAGTCAGTTCTACTGGGCTGATGCATTTGGGGCTATTGCCTTTTTTGTGGCTCTTGAAAGTAGAGAATTTGGACTACCCATTTCATTGAAATGTAGTTTATGACACTTCATATGTTTACACTGGTGGATAAGTTATGGGCTTGAACAGGGCCATGTATTTGCACTAGCAGGAGATTAAACCTGCCAACTACAGGCTGATACTGTGTGCTGGTGAGTCAAAATGTGATGACAATAGAAGCTGTGTTTCGGAAACAGAATGTTAGCACTGATTATGTTTTTCCCTGTCAGCAAAAGAGGATGCCAGTTGCAGAGAGATGTGATCCTTTTTAGGTTATAGCTCCTTAGGAGATTTTTTTTCCTGAGAAATGTGATGTACATTTCATGGATAAAAGCCCATGTTAATTATTTTGAAGGTCTGTAGAGAGCTCAGCTGTTGTTGCACAGTGGTGCACATAGATGAGTTAGTACCCTACATGGTCACCACCTCTGCATCTGAAAGTGTCATGATCTTTAGGTTTCTTTCTAATTCTTTGTTCTTGATCTCTGTGTACTGTGGTATATGTGCTGTGCTTGGAATTTTAACAGATGTTTTGGAGGTGGGTGTTATATGTTCTGTTTCTAGACATCAGTGTCAGGAAATGTGACATGATGATCAAGTGGGGAGTTTTTTTGGGGGAGGAAGATGTACTGTGATGGAGCATGGTAGGGTTGCTCTGGTAGGAAATCTTATAGGAGAGATAAAGAAGTCATGCCAGGAGCACACTGGCTTTACCAGGAGTAAAGTTTGTTGGTGTAAGTACGCCTGTCGGGAGATGGAAGAGCAGAGTTGCTCAGAACCAGCTGGACGTTAGCAGGCCCTCCATGTGGCTGCAGTGGCAACAATAATTTCATGAGCCTGACAGATTTTATTTGGCACCCTGGTATCAGTAATCATGTACTGCCATATGCTGTCTCTGCAGGAAGAGAGTTTGCTGTGTATTTAAAGCAGCAGGAGGAAAGCTTTTCTATTGCAGGTTAGGCCAAGGCTTTAGGCTGTACTAGACTAGGTCCTTGGATCTCCTGACCCAAGGTGTGTTGAGGCAAGGTGACAACCCTATAGAGACTGTGGTTGGTTGTGCTTATTGTAGTGGAAATACTACAAGCATAATATGCTGGTTATCTCTTAATTCCAGTTCTCCCTCTGACCTAATGGTCTATTTTTGATGGATGCGTTCTTTTTTTAACAGCTGAAAGAGTCACATATTTTCTTGTGTTCCCATTCCAGGCAATGAGATTCCTGGGAGATGGGTTAAATTGTCTCTTTACCGATCACGTAAAGAGGGTGAATGAAGACAGACATTACACTGCAACATCATTGTTTTTAATCTGATTTTTAATTAGTGGAAGAGTAGATTTAAGTTCTGTTCTTCTGAGAAATCTTATTCAGTTTACTTTTAATTCACGTATCAGATTTGCCTGGATTAATCTTTTCACTGCGTAGCAGCTTTTAAGGTAGTGACAGGATCAATAAGAGAGGAAAGTTTGGTAAATGCCACTCCTTATCTGTGTGCTTCGGTGCCCAAATGTAAAACAAATTGTCTGGAGATTTTTCATTGTTGTTTCTAGGTGGCAAATTAAAAACTTGAAAATTCTCTGAAGAATCTGTTTTCTTTCAGGAAATGGTCTCAGAAAAATCAAAGTATTTTGAGGATCATTAATTTCCATCTGAGATTTCTCTGGGAATTCTTCAGCATAGTTAGTTTAGACAACATCATTTTGATCTCATGTGCTAGCAAGAAATCATGATATTAAGACCAAAATTTGAGAGTAAAACTCTCTTTAGGAAAGTAAAAATATTGCTTCCCACCGCCAGCCTCAAGAGAATTAACTTATCAGTTAACTAAGGCTGAAAGTCTGTATTTCTGGCTAGTCCAAATTTAAAGGAGTGTCATCAGAAACTGTGCAGCACTAACATTTAGCAGTGCCTCATTTTAATAGGGATTCCAGACTAGTCATCGAAAACTTAAGGCATATAGTGAGGATTGTCAGTAATACTTCATGGTGAAAGCCAGCTGGTTTTGTTAGCTACATCATTAGATTGTCACTTAAATATTAGTGGGCGTCGGGGTTGTATTTTGAGGAGCTCCAATAAGGTATCATGAAGAGAAGATTGTCTGGCCAGGGAAAGGACTATAAATACCAAAGCCAATAAGCACTTATTTTGCTGAAATGCTGCTTTTCTGAATGCTTTGAGATTTATGCAAGAGCCCAGCTTTGTTTTTCTTACCTGAGGTCACTGTGATTGCCATCATCAACTGCTGTGTGCAGAGCTGTCTGTTCCCTTGTCCCGCCGTTCTGCAGGAGATAGAAGGTTAAGATCTGTGCCTTAGTTTCTTTTGTTTTAAATTCACCTGCATTTCTCTCTTTCAGTAGTTCTGCACTCTTGTTTGGGCAACAAAATGTCTTTCAGATATAGCTTCATTTGCAGGGAAGCAAGCAGGAATTACCTAGCTCATTGCTTCACTCCTGCATTAAAATTCACTCTGAACTGGAGAAAAAGTTCTCCATTCCTTTTTCTGTACAGAAAGCCAGCAACTCAGTGTGCCACTGTGGTGCAAACACTTTTCCCCTGGGAAACTTCAGTACAGGGTCTGGGTAAAGACTAACTTGGCTTGGTTTAGGGCAGGACAAAACCAAGCAGGAGCACTGGGGTGTGGGAGTAATACCTGCCCAAGCCTGTGAAATGCCCTGCAATCCTTTTGCATGTTCCTCATGTAATAAGACCTCAGTTTTTGCAGAAATTGCTGATTTCCCTTAACTCCCTTGCTGCTGCTGACGCATCTCTTGGATGCTAAATAAATATTCATCTATGCATAATGAATAAGGTAAGAAACTCCCACGTTTCCCTGACGCCTGAGTTGTTCCTAGTGTAATTTTTGTTCATATGATGTTTTAGGATAAAAATATCTCACTTGAGGGTATGGAGAAGTGTCAGTACTTTTTGGTTCTTTGAAGATGGTCTGTGACAGTCTGTGTTTCACTTACTGACAGTCCCACTATAACTACAACCCTAAATTTACAGCTGGGATGGGGGGAAGATTTTTCAGTGAGAAGTGGTGCAAAATACAGGTTTGTGTATTCTGGCAGAAGTTTAGGGATTCTTATTTCTTAAAATAGATAATAAATTACTAGTAAAAAGGAATAGCTCTGGCAGCAAATGCTCCCAGGCCGCTGGCGCAGGCAGGAGGCAGCACACCCTGCACACATTATTCATTATCACAGCTTTCCCTCTATGTGGCTGAAGCTATCCAGACTTGCAGTCCAGAAGGAAAAGAACCAGAATGTAGAATATCAGAGTGTTCTGATCATTAATTGTGCATCTCCTCCTTGAAATGAAATATCCTCACCACTGCCAGAAAAATGGCATATTTCAGCTTTTTCTTTTTGAACTAAGAAACCGAACCTGTTATGGTTGTATCCTCCGTGCACATCAGCCTTGCTGAGAGTTCCCATGTAAATTTTGAGTGTCCTGGCCAATTGCAGCTAAAGCAAACTAAAGGTTCAGAAGTGCAAGAATGTGAGGTTTGTAAAAGTAGACAGAACTTGAGGAAAACCCAATTAGAGGACCCATGGAGGGGAAGAAGGTGTGAGTCCAGGGTTTTACTAGGCTTTCAGGAATCTATAAAGGGGGGAGGTGTTATGAAGCCCCCCCAGATATGAGGAAAAACTTCAGTAGGAATTTGTTGCAGCAGAAGAAATGAAATGCTTTCTGCCACAAGGTGGGGACTCGTTTCTCTTTGGATTCTCTGGTGTGTAATAAGAAAGACCCTGACACAGCAGCTGCAGCAGAATTCTGTATAAATGTTGTTAGATATAACTTGCAGGTCCATTGCAAATGAGGACTTTCAATTTGTGGCAACACTGGAAATATTTGCTTACTGCAGCAGTACAGATAATTTATTCTCCAGACAGTACTTTTATTTTTTTGCTTAGTCTTTTCTCCTGATTTTAGGACTACATTCCTTCTTTACCCCTTCACTCATGCTTCTCCCAGTGCCTGTCCAGCTCCCTAATTGCATTTCTTCCCATGCTATTGCTTGGAATTTCTGTGTCAACCTGAATCTAAGCTCCAGCAGTCTGAAATCCAAGCATGCATGTGATTAAAGACTTGCTTTAGCTCTTCACGGTATTCAAAAACGTTTGCCCACATGCATTGCTGCAACTTGTAAGATGTGTGTTACAGCTATGCGTAGGAGAGCTTGACAGCTTTTTCTTTGTGATTGCAAGCTGATTTGAGCCATGTTCGCTCTAGCTGTAGACTTTATTTCTTGCCCTGATTTTTGTGCGAGAGGAAAGAAGAATCACTAACGTGAAACAATTTATGAGAATGAAAACTGGGACATCTCATATTAATAAAGTTCATTCTGTCCCTGGGTTTACTGCTGTAGGATCTCTGAGGAAACCAGGTCAAGCTAACAATGATCTCCTTGTATGCATCTTCAAGAGTAAGAGAGAAAAAAATCACTATGGATGATGATCATCAGAAAGGGGGTAATGGGGACATGAGCAATGTTGGCTCCTCGCTGGCTTTTGGCTGTATCATGCTGGGGCAAACTTCCGCAGTCTAATTCCCCGGTTTGAGTACACAGTTGTGGTTAGAAAGTATTTCCATGTGTTTGTTTAAACCCTGCTGCCTTGTAGTTTCACTTGGTGTTCCCTAGTTCATGAACTGCAGGAAGTGGTGAATGGTTGGGCAAGGTTGATAGAAAACTCCTTATCCCACTGACACAAAGTTATTCTATCTGTATCTTTCACCTGTCAGCTTTAACATGTGAAAGCACAGTCCTTAATGGAACAAGTGCTACTTAGCATCTTTCTAGCTCAGAAATGATGCAAGGTTCAGCTGGTACTGAATAGCTGGCAACCAGCCTGTTCTTAGACAGTCATTTTCAGATTTGGATGTCTTTAGCCTGCTGTCAGGCTGTCAGAAAAGATTTGTCTCTCATCACCTACACAGCAACTTCTTCCCTGCAGGTGCAGGGAGGGATGTGAGGGCAGCAGCAGTAGGGGTGGCTTTCTGGCACTTCCACTCAGTGCTATATAATGGGATTTTTGTAATCTATCTCCTTAGCATGCTGTTTTTTTAGGGAATATTCTGCTTTCCTGCAAGCATGTGGGTTTGTGAGATGTCGCAAGGGATTATCTCTTCTCACATGTTGCATTCTCATCCTGTAGAAACCATGCTGTTGTTCTCTTACTGCATTTGCAAAACACCCACAAGTCAAAAGAAACATGAATTTTATCCTAAATAGGAGGCGATGAGTAGTAAAGGTCACACTGCTGCTGGCTCACAAGAAGGAGCTCAATTTGCTCAGCTTGTGAAGTGCAATGCAGTTTGTGGCCTTCAGTAGAAAAATTGGGACATTGAAATGTTGTGGCAACCTTAGGAAGTCACCAGTTTTCTAATTGGGACCTTAACAAAAGAAAAAGGAAGCTTCAATTCACTTCTCACCCTCACAACAAATAAGGATGTTAACTGCCAGAAAAATATTCTGATAGTTGTATTGTGTTGGTCCTTTTAAAAGAGGCAAGGGTTTTAAATGGAATTATGATGATGGTGTGATCATTGTCTGGGCTGGCTTAATGAGTTTTGTAACGACTGCAATATTAAATGATTTGCACTTCAGAAAAATACCTCCTGTTCCATTCAAAAAAGATCAGAAAAAGCTGCTAGAGCTTTTGCTGTTGTGGTGGATACATCACATGTAGTTCTACACACTGCCAAGATAACTGCTAGTTTGGACACTTCAATCCTCTGGATTTGGCAGCGTTGGTGCTTCAACATAAACACAAGAATAGGCTCTTGGAGGCTATTGTCTCACCTGATTAATAAATTATGTCAGAATTTGACATGCCAGAGGGGGTGAAATGTGGTCTCAGTGTATGTGAATGTGTATGTATAAAAAAGTGAGTTGAGTGTCAGGTAAAAAATGGGTTCTGTGTCAGTCTTGCATAATTTAGGCTTTGGGGAGGTGTTGCAAAGATAAAACCAAGGTAGGGAAGAAGCAAGGAGACTCCATATGAGACCCGGTTTTTAGTATGGTTCCGTTAAGCCATCTCCAGTTGCGCTGTTAGATGGCAGAGATGGCTCCAGGCACACTTCCATCAGTGATGGTGATGAAGTTTGGCCCTGGGGACTGAGCTCTGGGAATAACTTGGTGTCTCAGTTGCTATCCTTCATAAATCAGGAGGAAGCAAATGATAGGTGGTGATGGAGAAAGCTTGCATGGCTTTGCTAGAGAGGTCTTCTTGATCAGTCTCAGTCCAACTGAGCATCGCAGGTCTGCTGAAAATAACAGGCAAGGGACAGAAAACATGCCTTCAGAAAGTCCTGTCTTAATGAAGTTTCTTATTTGAAAGCAAAAGAGTTATGTAAGTCAGACTGTGGAAATACTTTCTTTTTGCCTTGAATGTTTCTAAACTAAAACTGAGTGGGCTCCCAGTTCTGTGCATCATTGCTGACTTCAGGGCTTAGCTGCATGCTGTCCTGCTGAATGAGGTGACTCCTGCTGTTGTACCCACTTAGAATTGGAGTGTTCACTTCATGTGCTCAATTGCTTGGGACTTCACTTAGGCAATCATTTTCACTGTTAAAGTTCTGAAAGTAAATGCTCCTGCCCTCTGCTATTTCTGCTTAAAGAAGCCAGGTCAGGACTGGGAATGGCATCTTTGGGAATTAACGTTTTTATGCTGCAAATCTGGAATTATTTTCCAAGCTGTTGTAATTTAATTAATTTGACAACTTAATAATGAAGCTTTGTATCTGCTGTTAATCCCTAACAAAAATGAATTCAAACATCTGTGACTTCTGCTGGGAGATTAAGTAAATAAGAGATACTTACAGTTTCTGGTATGGGAAACAATAATTTTGCCCTCATCATTAGAAACTTATTCATAGTCTCTGAAAATTTTGAGTTGCAGAAAATTTTAAGACTTGCCTAAAGCATTAAAGATATTTGGAGTATTAATAGAGTAATATGCTTCATGCTCTGGCTTGCATGACAAAGACTGTTAGGGTGGTGAGGCACTGGAGTGGGTTGCCCGAGGAAGCTGTGAGTGCTCCATCCCTGGCAGTGTTCAAGGCCAGGTTGGACAAAGCCTTTGGTGCCGTGGTTTAGTGTGAGGTGTCCCTGCTTATGGCAGGGGGTTGGAACTGGATGATCTTAAGGCCCTTTCCAACCCGAACTATTCTATGATTCTATGATTCTGTATGGAAGGGTTAAGGGGTATGCAAGAAGTCAGAGATATACAAATAGATCATAACTCAGTTTGGAGAGCCCTATGAGTCCAGTGACAGTGATCTACTTCACAGCGTGCGTCTGTCCAGACACACACTCTTTTCTTCATGCTGGAAGAACTGTCAGGTTTCATTGGTACCTGAGTAGACATCCAGGCATGAAAACTGTAACTACTTTACAGTTTTGGCACATGGTTGATGTGTTCAGGTGTTTATTCTTATCCTAATGTACATACTTGGAAATGTGGCAGAAGACATAGGAAATACATGCTTATTTGTTATGTGGAGTAAATGCCCTGCTTTTTTCATCTAGTCAATTAAGATGCTGTTTGTAAGTACAAAATGTTTGTTCTAGACAAGCTGATATATGAAGTTGAGCTGGGACTGTATCTTCCAGGGACAGAGAGTCCTGTGGAATTGTGTGCTCACTGTTTGGAGCTGGAGGAAGTGTCAAGTGCGATTGGATTTTGTAATGTCTCTCCAGCTTCTCAGTGTGAATATCAGTGATGATGGTTTGCTTTTCTTGATAAACTCATTCAGCTATTAAATTACTGGTAAGAAATCCACCACTTCAGCAGAGATGCCTGAATGAGTCATGTACATTTATAAATATAAAGTATGTCATTATGATTGGTTCTGACCCTAAAAAATAAAAACCACAGTTTCCCTGTTTTGGTGGTTTGTTTTGGTTTTTTATTTTTTTTATTTTTTTTTAATTTATGTGTGCTTGCAGCCCAGAAAGCCAGAAAACAGTATCCTGTATTGCAGCAAAAGAAACATGACCAGCAGGTTGAGGGGGGCATTATCCACCTCCTCTCTTTTGAGACCCTCCCCTCTGCAGCCCTGTGTTCAGCTCTGGGGCCTCCAACGTAAGAAGGATGTGGAGCTGTGGGAGTGGGTCCAGAGGAGTCCATGGAGATGACTGACATCAGCCACTGCCAGTCAAGGGCTGTTACAAGTCTGATTTGAAAGCTCAGGTTTTTCTACGTGCAGTGAAGCAGTGCTTCTGCTGCAGATCTGAAGTCTGTAGGTTTAATGGTAAAATAGTCTGTGGTCAGTTAATCCTGTAAGGAAAGGGGAAACACTGACAAGAAGCTGGGAAAGACAGTGATAGCTGGGAAGGAGGGAGGTGGCTGGGGATGTTTGGAGTGTGTAGGTTAGGTCTCACATCTAGGCTTGCTGGGTGATAGATGGGTCTCAGGCTCGTAGTCCATGCTGGGAGAAGTTGTGGTTATCCTGGTGGATGTCTGCCTACCCAAGATGTTCACGGATGGGATGGAGCAGAGGTCTGCTATTCACAGTGCTGTATCCAACCATTGTTTTCCTTCTAATGAGCTGGTCTCTGAAGTGTGGATTCAGATGTGAGCTGTGTGCTGCTATGTGCTAGGAAAATGGTGAGCTCCAGAAGAGACAGGGTGGACAGCAATCTCTAAACTATGGCACCATCTTCTGGAGATGGTGAATAAGCTCTGTAATCATGATGAGGGAATTTTGCTTAATTGCTCTGTTTGTTTTCTTTTAGAAGCAAAGCTATTCACTATTTCAATTCGTATACTTCCTGACCTCATAAAACAAAGGAAAACACTCATCCTTCCTTTTGTGGTGCAGGATCCACTAATCTTGATGCATATTAGCTCCTGAAGAGCCTTCCTTTGCTGTTAAGTGCTTTCCTCAGGTATCTTGGTACAGGAATAACCCACAGAGAAGTGCAGATTGTAGCAGATACAGAGCCAGTTCCCTGGTTCTATAGTGACAGTTTGCATTGTGCCTCTAGGTTTGGTGTGGAAGATTGTTCTCTGGCAGCCTCAATTTAAGGAATAACTGAGCATCAGCCTAATATCTTTGCCTGCCGGATATTGCTTCTCACACGTCTTTGCTGCTAGATAAATTTAGCATTAATAGGACTGTTATGTATTTTGGCTTACGCTCATTGTTCTGCCAACAGGTGTTTGAATGACTGCTCTGATGTGGGAAGTCCCACAGAATTCATCAGATTTCCTTGCAAGCTGAATGATAATGGCTGGTTTCTTTAGTGTTGTACGCAGCAATGTTTCAATATAAAGACAGTCTGACAGAAATGCTGAGGTTTTATTATCAACAGGGTTTTTATTATCAACAGCCTTTGTGGTGGCAAGGAGTAGGAGAGAGTCATTGTTAATTGTTTCACTGTACACGGTCCTAATGTCAGGCTTGTAGAAATCAGAGAGTGACCGAGGAGAGCAAGTTTCCTTTGAAATGGTTTCAAAAGGTTTATTAGCAGGTGAATTGATATGGAAACCCTTGAATGGGATGACATGGAATAAAGAATGAGATGTTGGAGCCAGTATTGGCTGCTCCTTATTTGAACAAACGTTTGCTAGGGAGAAGAATCACTTTTTCCCATCTAATCAGAAAAGGATAATAACTGGACCTGTCAGCGTATCGTGTGCTTTTAACATGGTTGAAATGTACCATTTCCTTTTAGGTTGAAATGACTTGATGTATTCTCAAGCAACTTCTTAGATTAGCATGTAATTTTATATTCTGTTGTAAAGGGATCCTTTTATTTGTAATGCTTTTCATAAAATGTTGAGGAAATGCAATATTTATATTAGTGATATATATTGTGAGTAGAGGAAAAATATACCCTTATAGTGGCTGCATTATAATCCAGTGTTTATTAAAGTAGGTAATGGGCTGTCTGTCTTCTGTGCTTAAAGGAATTGTACCAAAAGAGGTCTGAATCTATACAAGTCAGTTTTACAGACCTCTAATATGAAATAATGACCTTTCTGCAGATGTGCTTTCTCAGCTAATGTGCAGCATTTGGAACAGAAAAGCACTTGTGCTCTGTCTGCAGCAGGTTTCCAGCGTGTTCTTGACAAATGCAGCGCAGAAATAAAGCTGGCGGGGTAGCGTCTGTTATTTTGGAGTTTAAGGGGAAAGTGAATGCTTATTTTCCTAGAATACTTTAATATTGGTGTTTCTGGGTGCTGTTTAACCGCATAAATCGTTGGCAGAAATAGAGTTGACTTTGTGAGTGTTTTTAAATTGCAGCGGACGTTTCCAGGTGACAGATGACAAGCGAAGTACCTTTAGTGTCTGCACAGCACTGGTGCTAGTGAAGAAATGATCAATCTGTCACATGGATGCTTGTCCTGTCTCAGGCTTGAGTACCCTTATTGACATTTCACATTATAGAATCTTCTGTGCTGCCTGTTTCCTGTGCGCTTCCCTCCCTCATCTCCCCAACCTCCCTTCTTTCCTCGCTGGAGTAGCATCTGCTCTCGAGTAAGAGTTTTGTGCTTTAGGTTTTTAAGACGTGCCCTCTTGTGGTGAGCAGCAGTTTCTGCATGCTTGTTTTATGCGTTAATGCATTTGTGAGCATCCTTTTACAGAATACAGGTGCCATGGAAGTCTCATAGTCCTGTAGATAAATGTTTTATGTCCGTACAAATAAATATTCCTCTTTGGTTCATTTCGTTACAGGTTTGGTTTTGATTAGGCTGTGAGATATAACCCTTGATCCCTAAGGGATGGTAGGGAACCCTCGGGGATTTGATATGTTGAGGCGAGAGATGCCAGCAGCTTTGAAGTGGTAGCCTTTGGTCATTCACCTTGGTTTTGTGGGATACATTGTGTGTAAATACTGCAAAGACCTTGTCAATGGCTTGTTTTGGTTGTTCACCTCAGGTACAGTCAGGTGAAAACTGAATTTGCAAATCCATTAATTGGATTGCAAAGAAGCATTAATTTACATGGAGAAGCGAGAAGAGCAGCATGCAGTGTGAGATTTTGTGCTGCAGGCAGAGCGATTGCACCACCTCTGAACCTGTGACCGATAGTGCTTGGTAACAGCTTGGACACCAGCTTTCAGGAAATGTGAACATTTTTCGTTATGAAAGACAAGTTGCATCTTCATAGATCTTTATTGCTTTGCATGGAAGACACTCATTCAGTTAGAGATATGAATACCAAATAGGATTTGGGGGGCAAAAGAGCAGCAGCGTGACTTTAATTTGTTATGTTTGAGTAATACTCAAATGAAAAATCTGGAATTATAAAATAAGTCTTATTCTTAAAAGCTCCTGTTGAACAAAACACATGAGCAACTTCTGCAGCGCAGATTTGTCCTGAAGAGCTATACTAAAGGAGGCTTGAACTACTCAAACTTCCCCTTTATCTTACCAACTTCTGCTCCAAACCTGTGTCTATAACTTGTCTGACTTATCAGAAAAGAGAGTCATTAAGAATATGACTATTTCTGATTCAGCAGACCAAGTGGTGAATCATCACTATTTGAGCTATCAAACTTGAAACGCGAATGCTACGCAGGAGAAATGTTGTTTATTGCAGTCTAGGGCAGCTAAAAGTACTTCCTATAAACCTTTCTGGGGCTAATTGGGACCTCCAATGCCAACTCAAGATGAGTTGAATCAATTTGTTCACATGTAGCTGTAGAAGAAAGCTGTTTGCGTTAATACAGGCAGTGTCACCAGTTGGTGATGGAGGAGTTTGTATCTGCAGTAATGTGTGCTGGAGCGTAAATTGAGTAGATGAGGTGAAAGGGAGGCTGAGTAACTTGCTACTGTTGTGGAATTTAAGACATTTGCACTGCTCCCAGGAATCCATTTAGAAGTCAGTGGCTGGAAACCAAATGGCTGAGTGTGTTCCTTGTTCTTAAAGGAACCTTTGAGTAATCTTTCATGAAGTGATTAGGTAAGGGAAGGGGGGCCAGAGATGGCTGGGGTTTTTTTCTTGCTTTATCTCATGAATTCTACTTGCAAGGTGTAACACAACCAGAAGTTCCCTTTTAACAGGATGTAGACTAAATGTATTACAGATTATACATTGCTATAATGAGGGCTTCTCTCAGAAGTTAAGAATAGGGCAGGACTAAGAGCCAGACCTATTTGAAGGCTCAACTTGGAGATCATACGCTGCCTATTTTAATTCTGACAAGGCTGTGGTCATAAAGGATGCTTTGCAAGTTAAAACCTGTGTTGCAAACTCAGGGTTAATACCAACCATAAATGCTCAAGAGAATGTTGCATAGCATAAACTTGATGAACATAGTTTTGCCTCTCTTAGGCTGTTTGTAGTTTAAGCATATGCGTACATCCTGTGTGCTCTGCTCTTGGAAAGCTGTCCATGTTTAAGCTCTCACGTTAGGTAAATAGGAGATTGATCAGAGTAACTTCTTGATCTTTGAAAACAGAGGAGTTTCCTGACATTTACTATGTACGGGCATGGAGCAAGTCACATGGAGTAGCAGATAGTCTGGTGAACTTCTATCTTACAGCAACATTTTCTAGCATCTGCATCCTGGAGCCACTCAGGTAGTGCACTTCCCATGTACTGGAAGCTTAATGTATTACTATTTACTAAAGCATCAGTCTAATATCATGCTTGTATTAAACTGCTGAAGAAAAGAAGAAAATACTGTTGAGAGTCAGTAAAGCACTTGCTAGCTTTACTGGGAAAAGTGAAGGTATCTGCATTCTTCCTGGGAATGCACATGTGTGTGATCCGTTCACAGCCAGGTCCACATTGGGACAAGGCTTTCAAACATCGAGTGGTAACAGGAGAACCTGAAATGGAAAAGGAGGGTTTGTCAGGGGAGATTAAATGACCACTTGTTGACTAATCACACAAGTGTCTTTCATCTGCTCATGGCTGTAGGCAACACAGAAACATGGTTTCTATTAAATCTGTGGTTCCACTGAGGGACACCAGCTTTCATTGTTATCATCTTTTTTATTCTTTCTGTTTTCAGTCTGATGGGTGAAGCTGGATTTCATTATTTTAGTGCTATGCATGCCCGAAGTTCTTACGTCCCTGCCAACAAAATTAAATCTCCTTGCAGACTTACACAATTGCAACAGATGTGGGGGTTTATTTATTGGCTATTTTCTTAAAAAAGCTTTATTTATGCCTTTAAAAAAAAAAAGAAAAAGATAAATTTGAGTTTTACAGAACTGCTTTATTTGCACTTTCTTGGTGGTATATTTATTAGTTTTAAATGAAGATGATATTGGCCAATAAAATGGGTAATCTCAGTTATATTTAAAGCTATTCTGCAGATTAGTCATCTTTATGTTCTTTTATTACTGTTATTACTATCATATGAGCAATGCAATAATGCATATTTCTGTCATATGGTATTGAGGTTTTTACCTTTTCATTTTGATGTCCCATGAATAAAATGACAAGCCTAAATAATATTTTGATTTCCTTTCCTAGTGATTTAATTTCATGTGTAAAAGTTTGTTCTGTATTTTTGCTCTCAGACTTCTTGCTTTGGCAATACTGTTTGCAACCAGAGGAAGGGAGCACCTGATTTTGATGGACGGCATAATCCTATGGAGTACTCATCCACTAAAATCTGTGGTTGCTTATTGCATCCCAGGGATGTAGCTGTAGCCCAGTGAGGATCTTGGTGTTGCAGACATCAGTCGGTGCAGCGTGCAGTGTTCCTGGATATACAGTCAGTCTTATGCTTTTCTTCCCTTGTCTCTTGTGGGACACCTACAGTTTTCTGCTTGAGCACAACACAAATTACAAGGTAGACATGTTTGCGAGTCCAGCTTGAAATACATGCATATCTGCTGAAGGGAAAGGCTTTCATGTGTGATGGTAGAGATCTTTCCTTAACTTGTGTTGTTTTACATGATTGAGTCCCGGCATTAGCTCAGCAAAATAGGTCTTACTTGGATGCCAGTTCATCATACCATATTATTATTATGTACATATATATTATCTATATATAGTTACATATATCGTTATATATTTACACTTCTCTGAGCTGAGAGAAGCATTCAAGCATGTTATTAAGTCCTATCTAGAGGTGGAATTTAAGTACAAGCTTAAAGTTAGACGCATGTCGAAATGCCCTGCTGAACAGCGAGGGGTCTCTGGATGGAGATTGTGAGGCCTGTCTGTTT
>JBCJKH010031565.1:0-33889 GCA_039877255.1 Loriculus beryllinus
CCTGCCCATGGCAGGGGGGTTGGAACTAGATGATCTTAAGGTCCTTTCCAACCCTAACTATTCTATGATTCTATGTTTCTATGTTATTTCACTTCTATATATTCATATGTTAGTGCATATGATCCATCAAGTCTCTCATCAAATTGATTCTATTGAATTTAGGGTTTTAATATTATCTTGACTTTTTTATTATTTTGAACATTATAATTTCCAGGTGCACTTCTTGTTTTGCCAACATGCCTGCTTTATGCAAGAATACCTATACCCTTTTTTTTTGCATTCCTCATGATGACAGGTATTGCCTACACTTACCTGTCTGGTTAAAACCTGTTTTGATTCAGATGCATTAGAAACCTTCACAGACAGGTCCTACTACAGCTTGCTTTAGAAGGTATGATTGCTAAGGCCTACCCGACAGACCAACATAGCGTGGCTCAAAGAAGTTAGACAACATTCCTGAAGGCACTGGTACACAGAATCTGAGCAACACAGCCTTCCCTTTCAGCAACCTACTCCAGCAAGCAGGTTGCTCTTACTACCCAACAAGAACCCAAACCGTTTCCATAAAAAACAGTGAAAACAAGGAATCTTCACTTTTTGAGAAGGTTATAAACAGAATATCAGCATTTCCCAGCATGTACCTAAGCACAACCATTGCTTCTGTCTCCACTTTTATCACTTGAGGCAATGGAAACTGTAGTTTCTATATTTAATACATTGAAAATGCCTGGTCTCCAAGGTAGCAGGGGTATCTATATACACTAGTAGAAGACATTTCAGGCTCAACCACTTTGAAAGCCTGGATAATAGAGTAGCACTTGTACTTTGGCTAACAAAGTTATTTCCTTTAATATCAACAAGCTGCTCAGCTAGTAACTGCATCAGGCATTGATTTTGTTAGCCTGTTTGTAGGCACTGTAAGGGTCTTTTTAACCGATAAAACTAAAAAATTTGCAGATCATTCTTCATGTGCATTATTTTACGGAGCAGAGCTGACAGGAGGAGCTATATTAATTTCAGAATTGCTGTTTTGAATGTCAGTGGAACATCTGTAGAACCAGCCGTGGATCTGTCAACTGCAACCTCCCCATTTTAAGATAGATTGAAGCCTGAACTTAGATCTCCAGCCAAATTTTATACCTGGTTCTTATTGGAACTGTAAATGTGCATTCACTTTTCAGACTTGCAGCTTAGATCCTGTACTAATCGTTTGAACATGCAACTGGATTCATATGTGGGCTTCTTTCAGCTATATACCCAGGTCTATGTATTTCAAAGGGCCAAATATCTGCCTATTTACTTATTTGTCATTACCAAGTGCTGAATTAAAAGTACCATAAGCTACTAGTTATATATTCCCTGGTCATTTTTTTCTTATAAGAAATGCTTGATCTACATTTTTTCCTCATTTAGCATACTCTCTCTGAATAGCAGCAGTACTGCAATGCCCAGCACAATCCTCCTCCCACCCCTCTCCATCTAACTCCTATTATCGGTAAATGGAACTAGGCATGTACATGAAAATGAAAGCAGATCCCTTAGTGTAAACTTTTTGACAGAAGTGTTTGTAACAACTTTTCAAAAAAAACCATGTCTCGTTTATTTTCCCCTTTCTTCCTCCCAGCTTTATGTCAGTCATCAATCGAACAGGAGACAACTCATTTCATTTCTGTGACACACAATGATGGACTTGTGTTACAACCCTGACTTATTTTGAGAACTTCAATTTCTCAAGCTGAAAGCCTGAATGTCCCATGCTTGGAAGGGCTATTGATCTGATGTAGATGGACAGCTCAAGAGGAACTGATACATTCCTTACAGCAATTTTTTTTCTGACCACTACATAATGTAGACTTTCTGGTTGTTTGTTGACATCTAAAAACTTTGATTCTGTGATTTAACTGATAGTCTTTTGCTGTTTCTACTCAATATTTCCCTGTACCATTTGATGTAGGAGTTATTTATTATCTACTACCTGGAATGGAAAAGCTGGTTCACTGTGATAAAATGTATGAATTCATAAGGCTGCAGCAACCTATAAATGCACATCACAATAGTAAAGCTGCAAATGTGGGCTACTTCCAGATCCTAATCCATCCCAGTGCCTTTCAGGAAATAAAATGTCACTGTGAAATGGGTTTGGATACCCACTCCCTGCCTCGGACAGGAGAGACCATCCATTACATGCCACACAGACCACCTTGCATTGAGAACAGATGGAATAAAAGCTCACACCACAATTTAATCAAGAAGGCTAATTTTGCTTCAAAGCAGGATAAATACCAGATATCTGTTTCTCCTCCTTTCTGGGTTTTCCCCAGCTTTGCCTCAGCTCTCTTGTACTTCTGTGTGGAAAGCAAATACCTGTCAAGCACAGGGACATCACCAAGATGGCAGAGCCCCAGCACCGCGCCAGCAAGAACAGCCTTTTGGCTGTCTGCAAATCACAGGAAATAATTAATTCCACTCTTAATGACTTATGTAATTTCTTTGGACTTACTCCTGGCTTATGAGGTTTTCTGTTTTTTTCCATTATAGCTTAGAAAACCAAATGAGAGTCTTTGAAAACTGGGGGCAGCCACTCAGCCAAGGTAGCTCTATGTGGTAGAATAAGTGTATGGTAATACCAGCCCAGAATCAGTCCCCAAGTTTCATTATTAGCCTTGCCTTTAAAGGACGACCTCCTCCTACAGGACTAATTTAGAGCAATGAAAATTAAACTGCATCTCATCTAACAGTCAAAATGATCTGCAGAAATTGTCCTCTTTTAAATACCAATTCAACTCTTTTCTATCACAGCAGGCTAGTGTATTCGTTTTTTTCTTCTAAAAGCCAAATACTATTCAAACAAAACAGTCACTTCCACATTAATTATATGAAAGAAAAAAAAAAAGTGGAAACAAGCACCATAAGAGAAAAAACAAAAAGGATATTAAAGCATTTTATGAGAACCTAGATTGTGCAACTAAAGCATGATGTGGTCTTAGACCATTACTTTCTGTACAGAGCCAGACTTTATTCTTTGATTTGGTGCATAGGATCACAGTTTATTATGATTATAATGGTTATAATTTTGTTGACATTTGAAAGAAATAAGGAAGGAATAGAGAACAGAGGTAAACAAGGTTGCTGCAGAAAAAGCATCTGTGATTCAGCCAATAAAATGTTAGCACCAAAGAGTGCTAAAAAACTTAAATAACTTGCCCCTCCTCTCCCCCCCCCCTCCTCCCCCCCCCAAGTCTCTCTTTGATAGTATTGGGCTCTTTATTTGAGTTAAATTCACAGTAAATGATAAACAAAGCCTTTTGGGATCTTGGAGTATTAAGGGCAATCATAATTGACTACTTGGAAATGATGGGGTCAGATTCTTTGCCAGTTTAACCCATGGCACCAGCAGACCCCAGCTTGCTAGCATCTGATTAGCAGTGCAGAAGACTCCCTTCTGCAAGGTGGAAGATACCAACAATTACAAAAGAGTCACCCATTTAGGGGCCCCTTTCAACCTGAGTTGGAACCCCTAGCTGATGGGATAGCAAGGCTTTGGAAAACTGATTCAGCTCAGGCTTCTCAAAGTTTTTTCACAGTGTGTACTACATTTAAATAACTCTCCTTTTATTTTATTTTTTTTTCCCAGCACAAAACTACCATCTCACACACAAAATCCCACATAGTATCTGTCACTGGCGCCTCAGAGGAGCAAAGTATTTGCAGAAAGCTCAGTATTTTTCTATTAATAACTTCTTTCCTCTCACACTGGAAGATACCGGTGGCTCAGGACAAGGCAGCTTTCTGATTCCATACTGAAAGGCCAGAAACATCCCTCTCAGCTAGCTGTGCCATAAGCATGGTCACCACTCCTCTGGGCAGCCTGGAAAATTCCTGCTTTCCCCAGTTAGGAGTAGCAATGCTCCCAGATTTATCCCCTGGAGGACTATTTTTCAGCTCCTTCCCACCCATCACTTGTTACCTGCAGGGTGGCAGTGGGTAAAGGGATGGCTTTATTTCTGACAGTCTCTTTCGAAGCATTCACAATATGGAATAATAATAATAATAATAATAATAATAATAATAATAATAATAATAATAAATTTAAAAAAAAACAAAAAAAAACCCTAAACAAACAAATGAAAAAACAACAAACACCAAACCTGGAAATTCCTGGTTAAAGCCTCTACTTGTACAAAAAGCATAACAACTTGCACGAACTGTAACACTTTTAACTATGGCTGTTAATGCTTCCAATGATATTGTTTTCCAAATTACAAAGTGCAGAAGACTGGTTAGGAAAGCTGATGAGAAAGAGCTGAAGGCAGTGAGGATTTTAAAGGACATCAGAAGCAAAAGGTGTCTCTTCAGATTGTCCTCCCTATTTCACTAATTCCTTTACATACTCAGATTTTGTTTTTTCTGGAAAACATCACTGCAGCAATGTCCAGACAATTAAAATCTTAAATACCATCAAACTTACCTCAGATCCCTGTGTTAACTTTGCTATTATCATTCCTGTACACACACTCCCCTGTACTGTTACTTTTGTGTGCACAGTCTCCTAGCTTTCAATCACAGTGATTTTTGAAATAAATACTGAGTGAAGAGGCACAAGAAGCATTACTAAAATATAAATGTATTACAGCTATTGCATTTTCACTCTGCACTCTACATAAATGGAAGGAGCTTTTGTTAAGATTTCTGTTTCAGAAACACATGCTGTTTACTGCCCATGCACTTGTAGGATTTTTTCTTTCCTTTAGGCAGGAGGAGGGTCAAGGAAAAAGAGTAAGCAGTTTTTCCAGGTGTTGGAATAGTGCAAAGCAATTGAACCACATTCATGGATGAGGGCCATCTAACTTGTACGGCCAATAGTGTATTTTCCGCTTTGGCAGTGCTTTTGTTCCAGGTGGAATAGTCTTTCACCTACATAGAGGAAACTCTTGTTTGTCTCTCTCAGGTAATGGTCTGCAATCATCCAGCTGCAGTAAAATATGGAACTTATATGCATTTATATATACACTGTATGCATGCACGCATACATATTTGCGTCTTTCTCATCCATTACATATATTACATGCTGCATACTAAGTTAACTGAAGAAAAAGTAAGGGCATTTTTTCCTGTTGTGTTAATGCCAGAAAGCCCAGCATAGCAGCAGGAGAGAGCACTTTTACAGCACAGACTCTGTAGACCAGGTTCCAGCTGTCAGAATTTTATGTCTTTGAGATAATTCTGGAATAACAAAGTGTCATGCATGTCCCTGCCAGTACACGAGATCAGCACATGAGATCAGACATACAGATGTTGCCTCCACATCCACCCACCAGCATCTTATTATCAATTTAGTTAGTATCCTCCACCCACTTTTAGCTAACTAGGAAGTCAGGAGTCGTAATTTGTGAGAATGAGCTGTATAGCAACCATTTATCTGAAAAACAAACCTCTGCTGCAAAAACTTAGGAAACAAATAAGAATCTTGGGGAGGTTGTCTGTCTTGGCTCATGTAGGTAACTAACAGGGAATGCTGTGGTTACGCAGTCCCATGCGCAGTGGTACCCCTTAGAGACGAAGGGACATGAATTAGCACTAGCATACAAAAGCTTGTTTTAACTGAGTGTCAAATGTATTGTCTTTGGGAAGGAACATCACAGACCAATACACCTGACTCCCTTCACCCTTCTTCCCTGTCTTTGTTAAGAAATACAAGGCTGAGTGCAAAGTTAGGCTTATGTATGCTGCTAGAAGAAATAGCCATACCATAGTGGCAGGGAGGCAGAAGAAATACTTAACCTCTGCCTTCACCCTCAGGGACCAGCATTGCCAGAGAGCCAAAGCCCTCAGGTAGGAACTGATGAACAATAATCACAAGGGCCACGAAGGAGATTACTTGATATCTCAGATCATCAATGGATTTCCAGCTGCATTATTATTTCTACTTGTTTAATGTGGCAATCTTACCAGTACCATGCATGGCACATAAAATTATGTAGACGGAAACAAGCCTGGGAGGAACAACTGAGTAAAAGTAAGTGGAATATTGTTAATCACTCAGTTAATAAATCCAGGAACAAGGTGCTTTTGGATTCATTGCTATACAGACTGCTATGCTGGCAAATGGGGAAAGACATCTGCTCAGCCCAGGCCTCTGCTGTCTGTGTGTGTGATCACACCTTTCTAACAAGCATCTTAAAGCACTTCCTGAGCAGAATGAATGAAGTCTCACTTTAGTCCCCTCTTGCAGCTTTGGGCACCAAGAGGTTAAACAGCTCAGAGGAACCTCTGAGCTGGGTCAGTCAGGCTGAGCCCCAGGGGTCTGGTCCCCATCATGGTAGGTGCTGCAGCAGAAGTAGGTCCATCTCTATCATCCCCATGTCCTTGCAAAAGAGGAAGGACAGGAATTTGCCTGTTATGTTTTTCCTCCTTTGCTGCAATTATGATTCCTTGCTTAAGTTTCCAATCTTTAATTGGGTTGGAAATTTACAGTCACAGCACAGGGGGGGGAAAAAATCTCAGCTACTCTGCCTGAGTCAGATGTCTGTTTTCATTTACTACATCATGCTCCTGAGTTACTTTGTAACTAGACTAGAATAAGGATATCTTGAATTTAAAAGATGTTCTGCCCTTCCTGGTGTCTCTGCCTCTCTATGTGCATAGCGAAGTTCTCGGGACTGCCTCTGCAGGGGAGTTTGGCCCGGGTAGCTTTATGTAGGAGGTGATATAAATAGATAACAGCCTCACTCATGGAATATGAACTTATTTCCACATATACCTTCCTCACTGGCACACAATGTAATGTAATCTATGTGACTCTTTCTTGCCAGAGAGGCCCACTCACAAGTTTTCTGTCTAACACAGTTATTAATGTTACACTTCTGTTTCCAGAGAAAAAAAGTGCCACTAGAGAGAAAACTGCTTAACTTTCTACTTGCACAACACACAAATTCAAGTAAACGCTGTACTTTCTTAAGCAACTCCTCTGGTGCAATTAAGCAAACTGTGGAGGGTTAAAAGTGGTTTTTCTTACACCTGTCTCCCCACTGGCAGGAGCAGTTAGAGCTTTTCTGATGACAGAGCTTGCTTTTGCCTGGAATTCAAAGACCATTCACCTGATGGCAATGAAGGAGGCTAATTTAGTTTAAACCCCCCTCCTTGAAAGGGGAAGGGGAGGAAGGTGTCAAGAATCATCTCAGGCAGAGCAGTAAGGAGCAACATGGTACAGCTCTGCTTCAAAAGCTTGTAAGTACATCACTGATGCAGAGCTGAATTCAGAAAACTGCAGCCTGGGATAGCTGTACTGTGTGCAGGTCTTTACAAAAGCAGCTTTGAAAATCAGACTTTCCATTCCAGTTCAGATAGAGACACTTTAATATTAAAATTA
The DNA here is from genome assembly GCA_039877255.1 of Loriculus beryllinus. Taxonomy (NCBI): domain Eukaryota; kingdom Metazoa; phylum Chordata; class Aves; order Psittaciformes; family Psittacidae; genus Loriculus; species Loriculus beryllinus. The sequence goes on from JBCJKH010031565.1 coordinate 7,370, forward strand.
GTAGCAATAGAAAGCTTCCATCTTACCCTCACAATACTTCTCTTTTTATTTCCTATTAATTCTCAGAATGTAACACCTTAGAGGGTAAATTATGAAGTATGCTAAGTGTGAAGGTTTTGACTATTACCCTAAACTAGTACTTGGTACTCTGCAGAACAGTGACAGCACTCAAAATGGGTAGCCACTGTATGATCAAGTTTAAGTGATAGCGATAGCTGGTCATACTTAATGCCAAGTCAGACTGTCAGTTATTGCTGTGGAGTCTTTCTGACTTGAGATGGTAGCATATGATCCAAAATACCAATGGGCTTCTATAGTTAAATTTAACTTATAGAAGTACAGATAGCTGTTAATATTCATGGACTGCTTTTTGACAGCTGAAGTTGAAAAATCTTCCATTGTTATAACCTAAGTCTATAAATCCATCACTTTATAAATATCCCATTGTACCCTTAAAATACATAGGCCACATATAAACAGGTTTTCTATTTTAAAAGGTAGTAATTTACTGCCCCTTTTCTCATTTGAGACAATCGCTAGACATGATTATGACTGATAGACTTGACTCAATTGCACACGTCTCTCATGGAGCATAAAGGCTAAAATGTAACTTCCAATTCAGAAAAAACAAAACAAAACAAAACAAAACAAACAAAAAGCCACATGCTTAAAGAAATTCAACCTATTTACCGTCTTATTGTGAAGTCCAGAGTGACAGAGCTAGAGGGTACTACCTTTTATTCATAACACTCCAGCACCACAACTGTAGCTCTACAAGACATCAGAGCTTATTTAAACATCTTTCTCATGGGTAAATTATGCCAAAGCCAGAACTACAATATCTCCTACCTTGGTCCATTGGCAGACCAGTCAGCCCCAGAAGCAACTCCCTCATGCACAGCTTTGACCTCAAAACCCAAGCCAGTACTACTCTTCTTCCCTTTCACCATTATTAAATTCATACTCAGCTAAGAGAAAATGCAGCTCTGCATTGTGACAAAGACTACCTCTGAGCTGAAAAAAATGGGAAGCTATTAATTTATTTTCAATCTGAGGTCATTGATAATTACCTCTGTTTAAGTATTTGTATAGTGTACCAGAAATAGACAAAGTTCATCCTAAAGCGCTAGCACATTCTTCCATTAATCTCCAGCTCAGTCCCTTAAAGGAGGAAGTAGCAACTTTGTAATGATAAGGCTAGTGGCAGCAACTAGAGCGCTTGAAGGTCTGTTCTTGTAAAGAAAATTTTTCAATTAGTTAAAGAAGCCAGGAGCATCAGCTTTCAAAAAAAGAGCTTCCTTATGAATCTTTGATCTCTCTCAGTGCACCATGTTCCTCATGAAAGACAGTCGTGTGGTAATGTTTAAATAACATCTACAAAACAGTTCAATTTGCAAATCAGTAGGATTACAGTTTCCTTTATAATCTTTATTTAAATGAAGTAGCATGAATGAGCTGTTACATTAAGGGCTTGTCTATGAGAGTTGTGTCCAACTAAAAGTGGCCAATACTTGAGAATAACAGAGGAAAAAACATGATTCGTGCAAACTAAAAGCAGAAAAAAAGATCAATTTAAAATGCCCGATCTCAGGTTTGGTCCTAGAGTTTCAAAACCAGAGACTTATTCAGGTAGGCTACTACGTGTAATTCATGCTTTTATTTCAGAGCATTGCTGTTTATTAAACTTCAATAAAAATTAGCAATTTCTGAGCACTCCAGAAGCTGGGCATGGCCAGTTATCCCTGCTGTGCTGGAGAAGACCCGTGTGCTACCTGACAGCACAGATACAAAGCTAGCCCTTGTTACGTGCATGTGGCATTGCAGGTCTCCAGCTAAGGCTATCTACCCTATGTTCTCCATCCAAATAGAGAGCTGACAAAATAAGCCAGGGAACTCTGCAAGATGTGCCTTCGAGAGCCCAGAGGCAATGATGTGGTACACCAAAGGAATGTGTGTTTTGGGTCCTGAGCTGAGAGTAGAAGAAGCAAGTCTCAAAAAGGCAGATGATGTGAGACAGAAGGAAAAGAAAAGAAGATCCTTGAACTTGGGTCTCCTCTTTGCCTGGAATATGCTTCCTATTGCCCTAAACCCCTTTACAAGAGATGTCCCCAAAACCCTGCTGATTCTTCACCGGGCCTAAAGGCTTGTAAGAAGTGCTGGTGCTGTATTATAGGTCGTTTGGTCAAACCCCATTACCTGCCTGTAGCCTCCAGCTTTAAAAACCCAGACAACCACGAATTCATCCTCTCTTCAGATGCAATGGGAGCATATTCATCTGGCAGAGGTTATGTTCCAAAATATAAATGCCACTGAATTACATAATCATCAGTTTACTTTTATATAGATATGCTATAATACAATTAATATAATAAATATCATATATACATATGAGATTCAAATTCCTAACATGCTCCTTTGGGTTATCAATGTTTTCCAGTGCTCTTGTGGTTGGTAAAGTGAACACAAAGAGGTCATGAGTACCCAGTAAGTGGCAGAAATGTCATGGTGTTACCTAGCAGATGCAGCACGAAACACTTCAATCTAAGAGAACAGGCTTATTTTTTACAGCAAATGCCAAGTAAGAGTAGATGTAGGATATTTCACTGTTTATGGTAAAAATATACTACAACATAACCACATATTTAACTATTAAAAAATTGCATCTTGAAAGCTTTTTTGATTGGGTTCCACTTTAGAAATTAATGGCAACATCAGAGGTAAAGGAGTCCTAGAATAAATGGAAAATTGGCTCCAAATATTAAAGACAGAGAGCAAGAAATCAAGAAAAGCATAGTCATAGATGGATGATCTACTGCTTTGGCAGGAAAGGTAAACAGTGAGGAAACATACTGCCAGATGCAAAAAGACTTAGATCATTAAAAGGGAAAGAGATGAAAAAAACATTCAACACAAATAAATTAGAACAGTATCAACAATATTGTCTGTCAGCATTTCTGCTATAAATCCTGGTTCACAGGAGTGTATTCCACATCTGAAAAACATATCCCCTGAACGGAACTTGGCATGCCAAGTTTCTGAACTATACTAACATGTCTTTTGTCTTCACTAAGTTTTGAAGGATGTAAATGAAATTTAATTTGGTTTCACAATGATTCAGCTCATACATGCTATACAGCCACAGCAGTTTGCATTACCTAAAGTCTGAAAAAGCCTTCAATAATTTCTTTTCTCTTCTAGTAAAAGTAGTAGACAAGCTACTAGAGTTGAATATTGGATACTTTAAATTTGGTAATAACATTTCTTTCAAAACTGCTTAACACACCTTTAATACAAAACATGAAGATGGGGCAGGGGAGACGCTGCCTGTTAGACAAAAACTTCAACTCTGAAAGGGATGTCTGACCATATGCTTGTTAAACTATCAACAATACAACATCTCCTTGATAGAACTTGACTAAATACAGACTGACCTAAAATCCAAGAACAATCTCCAGTAGACAACACCAAGAAGTAGCAATTTTCAATAAACCTGTGTAGCGTAAGAAAAACTAGTGCTTAACAACAACAAAAGTGATTTAATAATAATCCTTACAATTCGGGTTTTTACCTGATCATCAGTAGAATGGTATTTGAATTTTGTTACCACACTCAAATGATTGTAGAAATTCTGGATGATACAGCATTATCTTCTACTGGAAGCTGTAATGTTTCAGGCTGATATAGGCTTTTCTTTGGTAGACTTTTTGATGTGTGGATACAAAGAATTTCAAGAGATCTGTCAGTGTAAAACTGAATTAAATACAAATTGTTTAAATAACTGTATGTGCACAGTAAAGTGCCTTTGAAAAATAAGGCTACAGCTATGTATGTGCTGATAAAAATGAGAAATTCAGAGCTAGGAATAGGTCATGCCCTATCATATATGGTGCGCATCGCTGCTGCCTTTGGAAATTCAGCTACTTCACCTGTTCCCCTGACATGATGAAGACAGAGAGAGTAAGATAAATTGCTTTTCACAAAAGAGATTAGGCCAGAGCAGCAGAAGGAAAAACAAAGAACAAAAACTATCCAGAGAGTCAGAGGATGTATTTACTGCTGACCACTGCTACTTTACTGACTCTGCAAAGCATTCTCAGCAGCCTGTCTTCTCTGTTTGTTTTGTCTTCTGGGTGACTTCAGTGTCTCTAAACTATCACCTCTTGTATAAATAAGGTCTTATAGGAAAGGGGCTCTCGTGTTCCTGCACCGGTGACTCAGCCAACAAGTGGTTTGGATTTGGGGTTTTCTTCATCCTGCCATCATAACCCACATTTCTTTTCAAGGCTTTCTCAGAGATCTTGACTCACAGCCTAAACCTAGATACATCTGCCTACACAGCTGTAAATGGTTTCCAGCTCATTATTTATTTATTTATTTACCTGCAAGAAAATATGTTTTTACACATTGAAAAGAAGAAACCAAAACCAACAACCTTCACCCTAGACTTTACAAATGAACTGTGAGTGACACAAAACATGAGATAACCCTACAGCACTTGGGCATCAGGCACAGAGTCCTTTCCTGGCATATGGATGGTAACAGCAGGTCCCAGTGGTATGGACAGCAGACACATGAAGAAGTGGAAGTACTGAATGTATTACACATTTTTCCAAAGAATATTTTTTTTCCCTGCCCAGAGCATGTGTCCTGAAGAACAAGTTATACAGTGCTGCAGCTCCAAAGGAGGCCTTATCCCTAGCTGGTGCGAATTTAACACATCTCGGAAAAATATCACCACACACTTTACAGCATAGGCACTAGGAGATACCCCACAGTAATACTGAAAGCATATGGCAAAACAATCACATTAGTATAGCTGAATGCAATAAAGTACTAGGAAGATAATATTATTGTGAAAATGGAGACTGAATGCATCCAGGGAAAGAGGAAAGACAAAAGTAGCAGCTCAGACCTCTGAAAACAGGCAAACAAAATAGGAACAGCCTCTTTTCTTGCCTTCCAGCTTTTCCTTTCCACATAACCCTTGTTTTCCAGCTTCCATTGTGTCTCATTTAAATGTTTTAGCTCTCTGAATCTTTTAATAAACTTTTCACACATCCAATGCAGCTATATAAAATACAAGAAAAGCCAGCTGCGTATTCAGATCCCCACTTTATGCTGGGAAATGTGACATCCACTGGTAGCAGATCTGATGGTGAAACATTGCCCTACCAAGTCGGTAAAACCCCAGCTGACCTCAGATCAGAATTTTTTAACGGGCCCCATTGCTCAGAGATCTACCCCTTTGTCATAGCCCAAGAATTTGGAGAATGGGTGGTTGAGATATGTGCTCCAAGCTGAAGAGCACAAAATAGAGTTTCCTAATGTATCCATGCCTCAGCACCCTGACTGTGCTTTCCCTTAGTGTTTTCTACATTATGTAGTTTGCTTTCTGATTTTTTAAGGCATAGGCCATATCTCTGCAATATCTTCTGACATCTTCTTAATCCAGCCTAGATAGATACTAAAATGGAATTCAACAGATTCATGACTTGGAAGAATTATTAAGAAAATTCACACAGTGTGAAGATACTGAGACCAATACCTTAAAGTTGTACTGTGATTTGTGCTGAACTGGTATGGTAATGCTCCAATTTCTGCTCACTCTTGGACAGTTTTTTTCTATGCTTTTAAGAGCCTAAATAAGTTTTCTGTGTAGTTTTTTGTTCTTTAGTGGTGGACATTTATGCTAGGAAAATGTTTTTTTCCCCCTCCTAAAATCTCTCATCTGCAAACTGTTTTCTGTTTCTGTTAAATCGCTTCATGTCCCTGTAACACAAATTACAGCTTAAAAAATAAAAACAAAAAATCCCTCTTTGAATTTCTCTTTAACTCATATTTGCTAAATCTCCAAATTACTAAAATGTTTTTTAAAAATAAATATTTTCCTTTAACCTATGATAACCGAACAGACGTTTGCTAAATGAAGCCAACAGACACGAAAGGATTTGCTAAGTATTTGAGTTTTCTGACACTGCAGATTGGAAAGGAGTATCTAGAGCCTTTGCCAAAGACAGGACTTTGAATCCCCCCCCCCCCCCATACCAGCATTTTATCTGAGGAGTCAGAGCAGCTGTACATGTAATGCCAGACTATTGCAGTGTTAAAGAAACTATGCCCTTTCCCAGCATACACAGCACCCTGCGTAGTAGGTAATACAGGCCATAACTTAAAAACGCAAAAAACATTGTTAAATATTAAAAATTATACACAGCAGTAACAGTGAATTGATAAAATTTCTTTCAACAATTTCTGAACAATGACAACTGGAAAATAATGGCAAAGTTTCATTTCAGCTTCTGAAAACCTTAAGCTTCTGAAATCAGAGTCTTCATATTAGCACTGAATACAGCAACATTCTGATTTAAATTATTGACAGCCTGAACTAAATTAGTTAGTGTCTCATCTAGTTTCAACAGTCTGCTATTCATTGAGTTGTTCAGATGTTGGATGGATTCCATCAACATCTCCTGTACATGGTTTTGTTTTTTTTTTTAAGCCAATCTGCTGCTTTCTGGTTCCTTTCTGATACTTCCATCCCTTTCTAATATAATGTTCCCTGAGCTATCACCCCTCATTTCCACATGCTTGTTCTCTGTCATCTCCACTTTCTACTCTTACTTTGCATTTTCCTTCTATCTCCTTATCTTACATCATGTTCCTTATCAACTCCTGTGACATGTAACTCACTGGAAAACTGATGATTCCTTTACTTTTATGGTTCTTAATTGCTTCTTAAGGATCACTATTGGAAAGGATGTGCTGACATTGTCCCAGAATTGACTTTCAATATGCAAGTGACTTTGCACTGAACACATGAAAATATCTCAGATGGAGAAAAAGGCACCATCCTTATTGAAAACCTTAAAGCCACACTGATATTCATGCAGGTACAGGAATTTAACCTCACTGTACATACAAAAATCCATTGAACCATGGAAACAGAATTATTTGAGTTGGAAGGCACCTTAAAGCTCATCTAGCTCCACGCTCCTTGCCACAGGCAGGAACACCTTCCACTAGACCGGGTTGCTCAAAGTACCATCTAACCTGGCCTTGAACACTGCCAGGGATGGGTCAGCCACAGCTTCTCTGAGGCCAGTGCCTCATCACCCTCACAGGGAAGAACTTCTTCCTAACATCTAATCTAAATCTCCCTGTGTCAGTTTCAAGCCATTCCCCCTTGTGCTGTCCCTACAGGCCCTTGTAAAAAGCCCCTCTCCAGCTTTCTTGTCATTCTCTGTAGGCACTGAAAGCTGCTCTAAGTTTTCCCTGGAGCCCTCTGTTCTCCAGGCTGAACAACCCCAACTCTCTCAGCCTGTCTTTACAGGAGTGGTAAGTACTCCCTTCATGGTTACCCTTCTTCCTGTACTTTGTGTCTCTTCATGCATCCTCACAGTCTTGCCCACGTGCTGTGTTTCCCCACAGTTTCACTGCTGTACTGTCAGGACCTCATGGGGTGGAAACAGTGGTTAAGTGAGGATAACAGGCAACGTGGAAGCTGGTAGAGTAGGAAACACAGGAGAAACACAGATTTGTGAAGGACATACTGAGAAATGTGGGATACTTTTGAGGACTGGGAAAGAATATTCCCTTCTGGGAAAAGCCTCTCTGACACATACAAAGATGTTTGTGCTTAGGGTGATGTGCAAGGACAGCAGAATGCTCTTCACATCCCAAACTCATTTTAATTTCTGTGAATCGGTATTAAAAATTATAACCCCTTTCCTGCTCTTTTTTCAAAATTACTGGTCTCTGATTGTCGAGGTACCCTCCTAAATGACATAATGTCAGCTCCCACTTGCACCATAGCAGCTTTTTCCTTTGCATAAACTCGCAGTTGCAGACCTCAGTGTAGATGCAGTGACTCAGATAACAAACTCAAAACCAAGGAAGCCTCAAGTGCTAGCCTATCAGTGACTGCCCAGGATATGTTTCTCATTCCCAATTTGCTACTCTTAATTATAATTGCACATATAAATCTACTACCAGTTTTAGGCTAGCAGGGAAGATAAGGAAGTCAGTTTCCAAACCAGACTGCAGTTAAGGAGGAAAAAGAAGGCAATAGTAAGATTAGTAGATTAATCCTTACACTACATTTATCTAAGAAAAATATCAGATGGCATACCTAGCCAAAAGACCACCATCATTCTGAAGAATATGTCGGATTTTACTGAGTTTCTCTTGCATCCCAATTCCGTGCTCTCATAACCACCTGGAAGCAGAGGATAGTAAGATCTGCAAGGGAAGCAGCTACTTTTATGATTTCCCAGCTGACATGCTTATAATTTTGGGGAAAAGGCTAACAGCTCAGAACAACTCTAAGTGTTTCTGACCTAAAAAGGTACACAGCTGGCTGGGGAGGGACTGAGAATTTGAGTTGTGGACCCTGCATTGTGCCTTCCTTAGCTCTAGCCTAGGATTTCTTGACCATGCATATCTGGGCCCTCCCGGGCCTTAAAGCAAATCTTGCTCCAAAATTGCCTTATTGATATGCCTACGGTGCAGAGCTTGTCAAACATCAAGAGTCACCAAGACATAAACACACAAATTTTTTGTGCATTTTTGGATGGCTGCATGAAGATGTTACTCCCCTATGTATGTACATTAGCAAAGAATTCATTATTCTGCCCAGTGAGTTATCCCACTATTAAACGTTAGGAAGAATTAGCCTAATATTTACAGTCAGCTATTTGTTATGTTAAAGAGGTATTTGCCAAACCTTCAGCACCTCCACCACATGCACAAAATCATACTTTAAATGAAGTAATTCTGAATTAAACAAGTGTGCTAGTACTACTAGTGGGATTTATAGTAACCAATAACGGTCTAAGAATGTATTTCACAGATTGCTTCTTTATATTGCAAAATTAATAGAGTTTTATATCTGAAGAAACAAATCTGCACATTAAAAATCAATGTTTCTCATGATACACACTTGGTATTATTTCTGGGAATGCTACAGCTGGCATGCACAGCCTAGTTAAAATATTATAATTTACTTGACTGCATGCATAGTTGATTTGCAGTCAAAACTGCCACTTACTACATGGGAGGAAAAACAATGACTTCCATGCTACTGGAAACATCAAAGGTACTTTTTGCACTACTCCCCCTGAAAGCCTCCTGGGAAAAGCCCTGACTCATAAGCTTTCCACTGGTTACTAGAGTGCTTCTTAGGTTTGAAAAAAAAAAAAAAAAAAAAAAGAAAAAATCATATTTTGCTACAGTACCTCCACTGCAAAATCCTCAACAAGCAGAATGGATTGAAAAATTCAAGCATGACTAAAAAGTACATTCCCCACTAGTCAGTGAATTTTGCTCCCTATTTGTCACTGCCACCTTGGAGAGCGGTGAGCATTAATAATGCATGGGTGCTAGGAATGTATTAGCAACTAACCTTGCGAAGAAAATCAACTGGGGCCCCAGAAGAGCTGTTAAAAAAAAAAAAAAGGCGGGGGGGGGGGAGGGGGGGGAGGAGAAGAAACAAAGTCAGAGCTTTCTGGTATCCTCTCATTTATTGAAGAGATTTTGGGAGACGTGTCAGGGATGGTGGCAACTATGTATCACTGTAAACTAAGGCTGAAAGTCTCTGGAATAGGGTCGTAATTGAGTTCATTGATCACATTCAGGATGAGACCCACCCCCACCCATGAAGCTCCCCGGCACTGGCCACTTTCTAACCCAAGAGAGACCCCAGAGGATGAAGGATATTTGCACAAACTGGTGGTTGGAGCAGAAACATCTTTATAAAACATGTGTTTTTAAGGAAAACTTTTATTCTCCTATTATTAATGGTTGCAGCTTTTTGCATATGCTAACTGTGATCAAGTTTTCTTGGAAACTGGTCAGCATGCCACGATTGCTGAACAGGTTTTTTTTTTGCTAGGCTAGTGCCAGCGCAGTGGGTGGAAAAAGCCTTAACCTTCACCTACTTCTACAACTGAACAATAATGACCATCAGTTTACTACTAAAGCTATCCAGACATGGTTATTTAATTTATTTTATAGCAACATGATAACATATGGATCTTGTTCTCATTTTGAAACTCTTCAGTCCTTTCAAATCCAAATACCCACAGATACCCAGTACCCAATGAAAATATTCTGCTTCCTAAAATAGAACAGGTTTACCATTATGTTTCTATAGTTTGAAACAATTTGTACACTAAGCTGCTATACCCCGCTGTTAGACTTGGCAGTAATGGTTTCAGTTATATATTTATGTCCTGCCATCTCTTTTTAATATATATTTTTTATATTCCAAGGCCTGTTTTCTGGTATAACAATCATTACAAGTTTTACATGGAATATAGTTGCTTTTTGTGTTATTAGCCAAAACAAATACTGTGTTTAAGTCCACCTTATTGATTCACTTTCTCAATGAATGTACCCAACTTGTCAACGTAATGGGAAGACAGAAAGGAATATTTGTAAGTTCTGCAGAAAAAGGAGAACAATGTGGTTTTTCTTTTGCCTTCTGCTGGATATATGGACAAAATATTTTCATCTATTTGATTCATCAAGGAAAAATGCTCTGGAACTATCTGTGCACAGCCATACTCCTTCTCCTGAAATAACCAGAATGACCTGATGTTCCTAGCAAAACTGTTTGCTTTATAACTCATCAGTTATATTTTTAGTTACCCATTACAGACCTTCATGCAATTAATTTATTAAGCTCATTATGACTTAATGTTGCATCCCAAATTCAAAGTTATATATATACAATTTAATTTCTGGTCATTTTTTTTAAGATGAGCTCAACAGAAGGATTGGGTCAACTCCCTTATTAAATGCTGCAGCCTGTGGATAAGCTAGAAACCTTACTGTGACACAATCCTCCTGCTTTTCACCTGCTTTCTTAATATGTATCAACTAATTTATTTTCCTAATCTTTATTTGATGTTGAAGACAAAGTTAAAAGACACCTGCTGGTAGATAGATTTTCCACTGAACATGCTTATACAGGCCTTTAGGAAAACTAGATTCTGGCATCCTAAGAGGATCACATGATTAAGATCTGAAGATTGAGAAGAGAATTGGTTCAGTACCAGTTTCCCATTTTCATTACAATTGTTCTCATGAGAAATGAGTATTTTTTCACTATTCTTTTCTTGAAGCAACAGTCTGTTGAATTTTAGTGACTTTTTTTTTATCCCTTTTCTTCTTCCTTCTAAACCTCCCCATGTATATGCCACAGTTGTTTGATTTTTTTTATGGAAATGATTAAAGTTTTATTTTGTTTTGTTTTGTTTCATTTATCTCCCAAGAGTTTTTTAGGATGACAGACACTCTGTAAATGATAGTAAAAATGCCTTTGTCAGATTAGCTTGCATGTTAACTGGTGAAGTGCTTGTTATTTTACCCTGATGTTACGTTCACAATAGGATAAGAGTTTTGATCCTGTTACGCAAAAATCTGCATTATAAATTAGAAGGCATATTTCACACTTTTTTATCTTGGGCAGATTCCTAATGTAGTCATTAGGTGTTAGGAAGAAAAAATTGAGATAAGTCAACTTCCATTAGCTCAGCTCACATTAGACTCAATAAGCACTAGCTAAGGCCATAAGTGCTGGCACCTTGCTTGTAAGATCCGAGTCTTGGTAGTCTCTACCCAATCTAAAAAAAATTTTGAGCCTGACTAACCCCATGCATAAAACTGGCTGCTGGAATGCAAAGTATCTTGGGCTGGAGGCATTTTGAATTATATTTTTCTTTTTTTTAAGAGAGAAAAAAGGGTATTTAGACAAGCAGAGCTATAATTACTTGCTACAGTAGGAGACTAGTAGAAAGGTCCTGGAAATTTCAAAAATATCTTTAAACTGCACCCTAATGTCTCTTAGTTCAAAGTCAGTTTTTTAAGAGGTTAACATCTTTTTCTTCTTTCATCTACTTACAGTTTCTAAAAAAGCCTGAAATTAGTCAGACAAACACTTTATGGAATCCCATTTGTATTATTTCTAACAGTATTAACACTGCAAGGCTTCTTTAATGTTGCAGGTTTGTAGAACATTATTATAAATTATGCAATGCAATGGTGCTAAGTTTGTGAAGCAGTGTCTGCTAAATACATTTAAGATCACTGTATATTGCAGGTGACTTAATTGTGCATCTTTCAAAACATCTCAGAAATAGTATCACCTTAAGAAGCTATCTGATTTGCTTTCAGAAGAATATTTTATATCAAGATACCCAGTACAATGTGATAGGTTCCAACAGCAATCATCAATCAACATGACAAGCTCAAAGTAATGCTCCTATAAGTTAGACACACAGAAGAATAGAAGTGCCTCAAGTGAAACGAGCAAGTTTTAGCAGGCTATGTTCAAAACGCTGATCCTCCATGCTTCTTCCCCATTAAACCTGCACCTAACATCCAGGCACTCACAATAGGTACATGTCACTGATTTTGATAGGGTAATCCCTTGGAAACCTGCATTTTGGTGTGTGCATTTGTGGGTCAGACCTCTCTCTGGCCAGTGTTCCAATGTTCTCAGGGATGAGCTGCTCCCCACAGCACTTTCCCTGCCTTAGTGGAACACAGCTGCAGAGCTCAGCTAGCTCTGCCCCATGAACAGCACAGTTCAAGTCCCTTGGGTGGGAACGGGGTAACGTGATGTTGAAGTATGGGAGCGCAGATCTGATTTCCAGCCCTGGACACTGAATCTCAACTCTAACCTCTATATTACTGAAAAAAAGGCAGGAATTCTCCAAATCTCAAAATATGTTTTGTTGGGGAAAAAAAAGGGGGGGGGGAGGGGAGGGGAACAGGAACAAACAAACAAATACCCAATACCAAGCAACCAACCAACCAAACAAGAATTGCACCTCTAAAGCTTAATTTTATCACAATGGGCAGTAAACTTCCATGTTCAGTTTCCAACTCTACCTCTTTGTTCCTACGCAACTTCAGCCCTTTGTCTTAGCCACAATATTTTCACCTCTGTATTTGCACAGTACCTGAAAGAGTCACGTCCTGCAGTGAGACTCAAGCTTTCAGCCTCTGTGTTGATACACAAACATATTAAAAATTGTATTTTGAATCCTTATGGCCTAAAGCAATGTAAGGACAACTTTCCTCCATGTTCATGAGGATGGCTATAAGAGTCATTCTGGCCTCAGAAAGGATTTTGCTCAACAGGGAACTTTCTTTTGGGTTGTAAGGAATCTCTTTGAGAAGACACTCTGAGAGATGCCTTCTCTCTACAGAATCCTGATCTTATCTTTTCAGGACAAGGTGAATGGTGTTTTCACTCCATAGCTTTCTGAGGAACCAGTGCCAAAAACACTCAGCATTGCAAGTCTGAAGCGAGTCACAGAAGAAAGAGCAACTTACAGCTCTGCTTAAGAACAACTTGTAGCTTTGCTCACACAAGCAGGAATGAGACCTTTTCTGCTTTTCTCCTACAGAGAACAATGTGTGCACATGTGGCCATGGGTTGGGAGGGATGACCTCAAGGAACTGATGATCTGTAAGACAGGTGGGATAGGAATGTGCATAGACGGTTGGCAGCCCTAAAAGTAGATTTTAAGCAGCTTTTACTAATGTACTTGCACACAAACACACACACACACACACACCCAATACAGATTAAGCTGCTCCTACAGCAACAGCTCAGAAATACCCTTCAGGCAAGAAGCCTAACACTCCTGGCTCCTAGTGCTGCAGTGCTGAATTACCCAGGCACAGATCTTGGTACATGTGTACCTTCACGTAACAGCCAAACCAGAAGAAGCCTCCATATATTTCTCCTCCCTGCGCATGAGCCTTCCTACATGAATCCAGTGGAAAGACCCCAGATTACTCTGTTGGATGTAGATCAGAGGTTTTACACCCTTACCACAGTGGCAGTTCCATGCATATACACATATTTACACATTAATCAATAAGAAAGCTAACACACTCTCCTCCCTCCAAATTAAAAATTTGGAAGCCGTGTAACATGAGGCCACATACAAACATGCAGTCTGTCCTGAGACAGGGTCAAAACACATAGCACTGCCTTTTCTCTTGACCTTGCAAAATCTTGCCATACCCATGACAAACTCTAGCCAATTTATTTTTGTAGAAATGGAATTTACAGATTACAAAAATGGTTTGCCCCAGTCATCACCATTCCTTTGAACTCTGAGGCCATTTGAATTTGATCCTGACCAGGCTGACCATAAACCATTCTGTTTGGATAATAGAGGAAATGGAAAAGTTTGTCTTGAGTAACCTTATAATAAACTGTAGCTCAGTAGTTATGAATTACAACTAAAACAGAAAAAAAAAAGTATATATATGTGAGTTTATACTTCATATGTATGTACATACACTCACACAAATACACACGTAACTTCAGGCCAACAGAAGCAAATGAGTGAAAAGCACTGGTAATGCTAAATTATTCTATTTTCATCTTAAGTTAACAAACTTTATTTACTTGTTCATTATATTTTTATTGTATTAATAAAATATTGCTCACTTAGATGAGCATAATAAATAAGAAGCTATAAATTTCCTATTTATAATTCAATGTTCAAAGCTTTGTGGATTAGTCACAACTAATAAAGTTCAAAAATGCATTTTATTTTGATTGTAAGGTTTTGCAACGTATATTTCAAAAGATCATTGAACAGTGGAATGCTACCTACAAATTTACTCCAAAGTCTTAGAACTCATCTGAGCAAAACAAAAAAGCTTTTTTATCTGTTGCTGTTACATAGATTTCCTAGTGAGTACCCCACTTTTTTGAGGTCTGGAGGGTGTCATAGGCTATGAGAAGAAAGGAGAACTAGGCAACATCTTTCCCTTCAGAAGCAAGTACAGCACAACATAAAAACATTGTAATGGTTAAATCCAACAAGAACAGAATTAATTTACACCTTAACAGTGTCTTTCATCCCAAACAAAGAACATAAGAGTCAGGTTCATTAAAGTACCCAAGAATCAGTTTCGCCAATATGGACTTAGATGCCTAAGCCTAAACTTTGTTCCTCAGATGCTTAGCTGACTTCTCGACATTGTGCAGCTCCAGGATTGAGTTTAGGCAGGGTTTGTCCCCTGGTCCTGGTGCTGTGCTGCACAGTCCAGAGCTGGTCCAGACTTGCTGGAGCTGAGTATCTATGGCCTGGCTGGAGAACTGGTAAGTGCCCCTTCTCCTCCCTAGTCTGGCAATCAGCTTCACCTCTAGCATACACTGCAAAGATTAGGTGCCACACAAAATGCATTAGAAGCATTATATCCTTCAAATACTGCAAAACAAATACAAAGTCTTTTGCACAGCAGCAGGAACCAGAGCCCAGCAATGCTTCTTCCCAACATCCACAACTAGAAGAGGGAACTTCAGTTGCTTAATGAGTAAATGGCTTTAGCTACATTGTGAACTGCAATTCAAAAATGCAGAAAGTAGTGATGCATGAGTCCAACCTTTGAAAAATTGTGTATACTCTGGCTTAAAGGTTCAGGGCTGTGCACACTGAGCGACTGAAGGATCAGTAGAAGTGTGGTAGGACTTCCTCACTCAGTATTTCCTACCAGTTATCTGGAGATGGATGCCTTTTTAGCAAACTGATGATGTTAGCCTTCTGGAAATTGCAACTTTTTCTATACGCTTACTGTACCAGGAACTCAAAAGCTGGGCAGAGATCATCCTTAAATTCAGCAGTAGTTCTGCCAACCACGGATGAAAGGACACATTTCAAACCAGCTACGGAGTTGTCCTGTGCTGTCAGAGCACTCCCTAGGAGAGGAGCTAAAAGAGACCTGGTTGAGCCAAGCAAGCAAAGTTAAACCCTTCCAATCCTGCAAGACTAGCTATGAAAATTTGTATGGCATCATTTGCCAAACATAGATTTGAAGCCTTTCCAGTTCTCCAACTTGCTGCACATTAGAGGAAATTGAAACAAAGGAAAAACAAACACCAAAACTGTAAAGATTCCACGTATCATAAAGACAAGACCCACAGTCCACCAAAAACAGTCATCTATTAACAGAGATAACTATTAACTAAAGACATGATCAGAGGCTCCCAGGCAGTTCCATCCCAGTGCTGCTTCCCAGGTTTACCATAACCGCAAAGTTCCTGGAACTTGGGTACAGCACAGTGGCTGTGTAACATGTTGTAAAATATATTGCTTTAGACTGTGTTTTTACATGATGATGAGAATAGAAGAACTGAGTCACCAAAACCTAGCGAGAAGAGCTGGAACATGGAAACAGCTATGTGGGGGTTTTTGTGAAGGAATATGCTGATTTTTCTTTGCTGTCATTCATGGGCCAGCAGCATTCAAGCTTTGCATACACGTGACGAGTTTATGAATGAAAATATATGTGAATTCAAAAGATTGCACAAAATTAACAGATGATCAATGTCTGAAAATTTGTGCTGGGTGTGCATTATTCATTAATTGCCTTTTCATTTGATTATTCACAAAGCACTATTAATTATTCCCCTCTTTAAAAAAGCTTCAATGATCTAATCAAGAAGAGAGGGGGAAATATCGTATGTCTTGGGAGACCAATAGCATACATCAAGAATCAAGGATAAATAGGAAATAGCCAAAATGAAAAATATGTGAACACCTACAGCTAATGTTTGTAAAGTATCTAAAAATAACTAGGGCATTCAGAGAAATCAGGATTGGTTCCCAAATACAAAAAAAAAAAAAAAAAAAAACAAAAAACATTTACCAGAAAATTGTGCATAATGAGCAATTTAACTAGCTATTCAACAGTGATCCAAGCAATTCTCTGATTCAGAAAATGGCAATTTAAGCAAAGAGAAATGTGAAGACTGACAAAAGACTATTTTGACAGGGAATATCTGGAAAGCAGAATTCAGTATAAACTTATCTAATTCTAAGAATATTAGAAAGCTCAGCTATCCTGAGTCCTAGGTGTCTGAGAATATGACGAGGGGGAGAGATCTGTTTCTGATAGAGTGAAAAGGTGGTTTCTGAAGCATTCAGAAGCTGATTCTAATCCCCACTTTAATTAAAGAGGAGCAAGTTCTTCACACTGCATCTGCTAGATTTCCCTGGCAAGACCAACTGCTCATCGTTCTGACTTCCATCAGCGTAAGGATTTTCCAAGTGCCAAAAGGAGAGCAAGGGGGAGGGTGTGATGCAGGGAAGAATTTTTTTAATTCCAAACTGGAGCTTTTTATAAACTTCAAAAACTGTACCTTTTCCTTTAGTTCATCAGAAACAGTTTTATTCTAAGTATCTGCACATGACCATAATTCATATCATTCAATAAAATCTCATTTCCAGAACTATAAAAAGGGCTGGCTTTTACTTTTTAGATTAACAGAAATAAGCTTAACATGTCTAATGATACATGATCTAATGAAAAACAACACTGCTGCAATACAGCTTTTGCATTTTCATGCAGACAATACTTATCAGGTAGATAATAACATTTTATGTTGGGAAATAACAACAAGACTTCTTTGAAGTAAAGAGCCTATAATCTTCTATAATTTGGTACAGAAGAAAATACATTATACCAAGGAAATTCTTCTTGGCAAACTAGGCTATGATTAAAGGTAGTCATTGGTATTTGTGATTATTTCCTAACCTTAAGCTTTAACTGTTCTCCAAGTTTAGTTTTTTTGGTAACCTAGTAGTTTATGGTTAGAACATATCTTGATAGCAATCCAAGGTTTTCCTGAAACACACAAGTAACTTGAGTTCTGTAGCAGATAACTGACTACAGATACTACAGATACTAGCTTTTCTGTCAAACCTCCACAAAAATAAAATACATTATGAAAATCTAGAGACAGGACTAAGATGACCATCATGCATACACAAAAAGAATAGCACAGAAGTTGCTCCATACAAAATAATTTCCACCCAAATAGTAGTCTAATTAATATTAAAAGACTGCCAAAGGACTTACAACATCCTATATGCTTTCCTACCATCTATAACTGCTTCTTAATTGGCCAGAAATGCATTTTTTTCATTGACACACACTGTAACTCTTCCCTGAAAAATTATCATGATAATATACCAGCAGAGGCACAGAAATCCTTACTCTTCATAACCACAATGATAATGTTTCACAAAATAATGGAACTATTTTACTTGCCTGTCCTTCCCTTTGCTCAAGAAAACACCAAACACTTGCTCACAGCAGCTAGATCAATAGGATTTTGTAGCACTGATAAAATCATCTTTCTACAGGACATCACTGATATTAAGACATTAGAGTTTCCCAACAGATTTCACATTGAATTCTGATACCTCCTTAGTTAACAAACAGTTATTGCATATGTTCAGTGTCTCTTCGTGCCAAGGAGATTGTGTGTTACACACACGATGTTTCTGTTCAGTTTTGCTGTCAGATGGATTACTACATGACAAAAGATTGTAACTGAAGAAAATCTCTCATCCAAAGCACCCAGAAGTTTGAGGAAGCTCTAGAGCAGCTAAGTTATACTGAGCAGTCCAAATACAAGGTAAAAAACCCCAATACAATACTTACACACACACAAAAAATGCACCTATTTACAATTGCTTTATATCAAATTAATCCAATACAGATTTTGTCATTATTTTTTTATTTGTATACAAACTCTTTTTTTTTTTTTTCCCTCCTTCTTTAATTTCTGCCAGTCATGTCTCCCACCTAGGGTAAGTGGCACAGCATTAAGTTCAAAAGTCAGGCTAGGTGAAACAGAGAGTCAGACTCTGCATTGCATCCACCTAATTCGTAGTCAATTTCCCAGAGCAGGGAAGAATTAAAGAAGAGCAGGGCTCTTGAGATACCTCCCAACAGATCTTCTTCCCCAGAAAGTGGTAACTGCCTTAAATCTCTCTCTAGTTAGAGGAATTAGGCATGTCAGAGCTACTTTACCCCCTGTGCCAAGGACAACAGAAAAATCTAAGAAGATATATAGGTTTTATTTAATATTAAGGTCATCTTTGTGTTCTCCTACCCAGATGATGTAGGGAAATACTTTTTTTCTGGAGGGTAAGAGATGCGACTTTTTTTTATGGGAGTGAATTGAGCTTGAGTTCACAGAAGTAGCCTATAATATATGTCACCATGTTCAATAGAAAACTAAAACAAATTAAAACAAATAACCAACCCCTTGGTGGAAGAACAGAATGAAACATTTTCTTCAAAAGCTTTGCCCAGGAAAGATGTCCAGCCTCAGTAATAAGGACTTGCCTTTGGAAAGCATTCATGATGGTGGGAATTCGATGCTTCTCCCCAGCTGACTTTCTCCACATGATAAGCCTTCACCCCATGGCTCAAGGAGGTGAGGCTGGCTACTAAATCTTTGTCTGGTTCAAGACCTAAGTCAGAGGCACCAGAAGAGATCCTAACCTCACACCTTACTTGAAGATCCACACCCTCCAGCAGTATGGATTGTACCTGTGACAGTAGGCATGAATATCGCCATTGCGAAAGCACCTGGCTTCCAAAAGACCCCTCTCCATGGCTCCCGTATGAAGCTGTAAGAAACAGCTACAAAAATAATTGCACTCATACCACCATGTTACATGTGAATACCACCACAAGTTGTCTGGTAAGAAACTTAACTGTCTTATGAATTGTTTAACTATAGCAGTGACAAGGCATATGCCCTCCCTGCACCAGATTTCCACCTCTCTGCAAAGGCTGACTCAATGAGACACTGAAGCGTTATTCCTTTTCTGTTTGCAAAACAACTAGTATACTACAGCTATGAGTGGAAACAAACACAAACAGGAAGGCACGCTTTCAGTACACTTTTTTCTGCTATTATAAAATATCACTCGAATGCAGCTGAGTAACTTGTGTTTCACTCACTTGATCTATACATGAGAGTACAACATGCTTTGTGCAAGTGAAGGAATATGAAATGCAAATGCATGTTTGAGGATGACTTGCTTGACTGTTGTTTGGTGCACTGTTTTTACCTTCCAGTCTCACAGCAGCTGAACCCCTAAAAATATTATATTTTTGTGCCTACCTGTAAAATCCATATGCAGCTAAAGCAGTACCATATACTGAAAATTAAGGGCAACACAAACAAGCACACCAGAGCAAGCCAAAGCAGCTGATGAGTCTGAGATATTACCTAAGGTGGCAGGATGGGACATGCTGACAGCAGGGTGCCCATGCTGGCGGTCAGGCCGCAGTTAAATCTCCCAGTTTCATTTTGCTTTGTCTGACTCCTGAGCTCTGGGGTACTGCAATTTTGCCTTTGCCAGCTGAGGAGCACATCAGCCTTGAATCCAGAGCAGCTTTTGGCTCATCCCCAGCTGATGTCTGCTGCAATTATTTAACACTATGACTGGCAAATGCAAACCATTTTGCATCCGCTCTGCTTCCACTGCATTGCATTAAATGCAATTTCTGCTCCCTAATGAAGAAATAGCAACTGGCTAAACGGTACCTACATCTGAACACTTTGTTACGAATCAAGACACTTCCAGCATTGGGTAACAAAAAAGCCCTCACTTCTCTTGGAGTACTTTTAGACTAGATATAAGGTACAACTATAAGGCACCAATGCAAAATATCTCTGCAACAAAAGAAACTTCCCCTGCGGCACCCCTTTTTTCAGGCAAACTCTGCATTGACTTCCTCACCTTACAGAGGACTGTGTTGTCGGCACTGTTGCCTAATTTCTTGCTGCGTGCAATAGCTTCTCAGATGTATAAATCAAACCTCTCCAGAACACTGCCTTTGTCACTGTACAGTTCTGTATCTAATGCATCTCTAACTCTTTCATTTCTGTAGAATAATGAATCTATAGTAGATGCTGAATTTTCCCTTTAGTTTAAAAACCTACCCTGCCTGTTGCTGCCATGCTGTAAAGAGCTAATATGCTCTATGTCTACAGTTTGTTACTGTTAGCCATATAAATAACAATAATTTACACACAACTCACACACTTTTTTGGTATTTCTGCAAGCAATCCAGGGGCGACAGGAACAAATTGATGGAGACAGAAATGGGAGAATCCCACCCTGTCAGAAGATGAATGAGCTGAGCTTGCATGATGTGAACCATGGCTGACAGAAGCGAGGGGGAATCAAAGAGTGAGCAACTTTTGACAACACACGCTTCACAGCTCTGACCACTGAGGATCTACATGATTATCTCCAGACAAAATAACTGTGAGTAAAAGGCTTACGTACACTTAAATTAAACACAGCAGGGTTTTAGTAATCTCTGTTTGCATTTTACTTTCTGTTAAGAAGGAAATTGCTTGGACTGGGAACATTTCATTTAATGGCATTTTTAGTTACCTTTTGTACTTCTAATGCCATAGCCTAAATTCACCCCAAATTACCCAGGAAGGCAAAAGAAACTTTTGTCCTTTATTTTTAATTGCTGTAGCTTCCTTACCAATTTTACTAAATTAAATGTGTTTTAAAACATCACTGTATTTGAAACCTAATTATCCCAATCTCTGGATGAAGAATAGCTAACAATACAAACCCCATTTATGTAATTTATTTTGCAAAGGAAAATAAATGGAATGCAGTTGCAGTAATGATATGCATGTTTGCAATTTCACCTTGTTTCTTCCTCTTCCCAACAACTTAGGGAAGCTGAATCTTTTTTTAAACAAATGCTTTAAAAACATCTCTGCTGTGGCATTTGTTGTATCTCTATACTGCTCTTAGAATAAGGGAAACTCTGTATAATGTACTGTTGTTCTCTCTAAGTAGCATGAAAGGCTTTTGTTTTGTATGGTGGGTTATTTATTTTGTTTTGGGTTTTTTGGGGCTTGGGTGAGTTTGTTCTTTTTTTTTTTTTTTGTTATAGCCGGTCATGAATAAGGATTATGGCCTGTCACCCACAATAAGTTCTGAATGAAGATCATGGCTGCTAACTGTAATGTAAAATAAAAAGAGAGAGAGACAAGACTGAGACGCACTGGTTGTGGAATCACTATTCAGCAAACCCCAGCAGAGTGAAGTTTAATCTTTTTAGACCACCTAGACCTCAGAACTTAAATTTCACTTTTGTTGGATAAGCCACCATTTATTCACTGCATTTATCAATTACTTGCTGACTTCCTGGTACTTCCAACTATATTAAGTTATGTTATATACCAGGAAAGAAAATTGTTCCCAACTGATGATCCCACTGGTTAAACGGAAGAAAACAAGCAGACCTTCTCCCAGAAAAGAAAACACGGACCAAAATGTTATTAGAGGAGTGCACTGGAGGAAGTAAAGAAAATTACTGGCTGTTTCCATAGCCAAGTTTCTTATCAACCAATAGAATTTTCTAGAAATCCTTTATTAGGCTTACAAAAAAATTATCAGAAATTAACGTGAAAAATAAAAGGATGTTTCAAAGAGGCTTATTTAAAACATAAATCCAATAAGTACCATGAATTTAGTTCACAGAATCATAGAATGCTTTGGGTTGGATACGTGAACTCATTCCTAGGAAGGTGCCTTCAAGTTCAGTAGCCACCTCACTGTGAGAAAACACTGGGACATATGTAGTCAAACAATCCAAAATACTTGTTTAAGTATATACTACTACTTGTTTAAGTATATACTACTACTTCTACATATGTCTTCGAAATTTGCTTTGCTGTTTTCTGTGGGGTCATGCTATTTGCTCTCTGCTAGTGTTGAGATGAGCTCTGACTAGTTTATTTATACAAATATTTGCAAGACCTTTTAAGTTGGGCCCCTATATATATTAGTTCAACAATTCATTCACTTTCTGTCCTTGTTATTCCCCATTTTGAAAACAGCCAAATATCCAGAAAAAGAATGGAAACAATACCCATGTGATTTTGATGACAAATTATGTACTATAAACAATGACTGGTAGAAATGATCAGTGCATGAATAAATACAACACTTGTTTGCATAAACTACCCAGTAAATATTAAAAAAAAAAAAAACAACAACATTCCCAGAAATCAGAATAGCTGTGTGAGCAAATCACAGGCAAGAAAAAAAATAACATATGTGGAATATTTTATTTGTCACAAACAATTTAACCACCTGCATCTTAAAACTCCAAACACAAAAACTTCAAACACAAAAATTAAAATCAACCATTTCTTTACAGTCCCTTCCAACACAACTGGCGAGAAGTGACACTTCTAGGTGAGGATACTTCATTGGGATTCTTTTAAAGATTATTAAGATATTTCTTAAATTACCTATTTCACACAGCTATTTATACTTGCTCTTGGGAAGCCTAAAACTTATTTTTTTTTTCTTTCCCAAATGTGTTTCCTTCCTTGTGCACACGTGCTACTTTGTTAACCTTGGTTCTTCCTAATTGCTTGGATTTCTGCATCGATTTTACCCTTAAAGATCATGAAAGTGCTTTTATCTTTTTCCAGGGGAAAGAAATAGCATTAAAATATTTAACACATATGGCCAGTGCATAGAAGGAAAATAAACACTTCCAGTTTTCTTGGTGTCCCTTTATATTCTCAAAAAAGAGCAGAAATATCAACATCTACTTTATGTCACGTAAGTAATAATGGTAACCAAAGTGTAACTTTAAAAATAGTTTGTCTATTATTTATACAGTGGTGAGAAGAGCTGAAGCTGAAAATATCCTTTCAGGTTTATAGACATTTAAACACATTACTCAGAGCTGTGGCACACCAACATGCAGGTATCACCCAATTTCATTACTACCTGATTAATTAACCTGTTTCAAGTGTGAAAGTTGGCACCTTGTCATTTGAATTCATGGAAATAACTAATGAGAAACTTTGAAATAATTTGTTTCTCAATTTAAAAAAAAAATGAAAGAAAAAGTTTCATCTCATTATTCTTCTTTCCTGTTATCACCTATGGAAATCCAAAAAGATTTTGTAAAATTTACTGCCTAAAAAAAAAATACATCGCATAACATCTCAGGAAAAACTTTGTAGATCTTTAATAAAATGCAGTGTTATTCATCACCAATAGGCAAGCCAAGAAGTTTTAAGGGAAAACATATTCAGTAGAAAGCAGGAATGTGAATATAAGTCTTTTCATTTAATAGGATTTGTTATTCTTTTTTAACATACCTAGAGGTCTAAGAGACAAAAAGACACACTTAAGTTACTGACTTGAGAATAAATTACATGACAAATATGGACCTTGTTTTCTAACAACAAATAGGTAATATATTTTATAAGTGTGCTCATTTAGGATTAACTGTTTCTGGATAAAAGAACTTTGATTGTTATGAACATGGGTTTTGTTAAGTTTTTCTGTACTTGTCACTATGGAAAATGTTCACGTCAATTTACAAATAAAAGAACAGGCTGAAGATTATGTTCAGGATTATCGATTCTAAGCGGAAACACAGACATCTGGAGCATTTGAATGTGACATTATCTGCAGATATCCAAGACATTCACAGCAGGATGGGTGACGGTGCTCCCCTGAATGGTAGATGGGCATCAGTTGAGATAAACTGTAAGAACAGTTCTGAAGATTGAACTTGTTGCATTAGGAGGTAATGGGGAAAAAAGTAAAAAATCTCAGATGATTTTTTTTTTTTTCCTAAAGGGAAATGTGGAAGGAATGAGTATTACAAAGAAGAGTGGAAGGTGATGGTTATGGTCATCAAAGGGAAAAATTTAAACCTGTAACTGAAAACATTAGCTGTAGTTTTAGGGAAAATACATCCCAACCCTAGATTCACTGAGAAATAACAGCAAATGGTCTTGGGCATTGCCTGACTTTGTGGAACAGAAAAAAGAGAGGAATTAAAGACAATCCTCCCATTATGGGTTTACATGTCTTGTAGGTGTCATTTTTGAGAAGAAACTTGGGAATGGACTGAGTGTGGTGCAGCCCTGAGACAAGTTCACTTCTTGCTTGCTCTGCTCCCTCCACCTCTGGAGATTCAGACACTGCCCCCTCCAGAGCTTCACTTCGGCATGAAGAAAAGCTGTAAACTACCCTAAAAACCTTTGTACCCTACCAGAAGGACCCCTGCCTGGCTCTTCATTGTAGCCTCAAGAGTAGAAACTGAAAGCAAAGCGAAGAGGCAAAGCAGTTTCCTGATGCTTGCTCCAAAAATAAAGCAATGATCTCTCATGATTTGAAACAAAAAAAGAGAAGAGGAAATGAGATAAATGAAAATTTACCAACATCCTCAGATATTTGTTACTGCTTTGGTGGTAGCAAGTGGTGCCAGGTGACACAACTTCCCTTCCCTCCCCCCCCAAAGAAAAAAGCATCCTTGTTTGTGTTCATTTCAATTGCTGTAATGATTTTTGTCAGGGGCACCACAAATTCCTTCTGTCCTATAGACTTTTACTCAAAAATTAAAGTCTAGTTTGACACTGCATTGCTTAAACATCTCCATATAGTCTGCATATAAGAAGGAAATAAAGGAGATGTAAGCTTAAAAATGTAAGCCAGAACTGTTTGGAAATACCTTGTCCCAACAGCTTTTTTGTTAATGTACATAACTGGTCTTCACTACGGCAATAGGCTTGTTTTTCCTTTAAAGTCTCTTACTGAAAACCTGCACAAACGAAAAATAAAATATTTCTCCTTTTCTGGTCTTTCCTATTGGGAATAAAACTTCCCAAAGCCAGGGAGCACCAGCTTCAGCTGCCTACATGCAAACACAGGCGCCAGACTCCCAACTACCATAAATGAAATAATTCAACTGGTTTTATACCAATTCAAAGAGGAAATGTTTTGTTTCAGGAAAACAGAAGCTGAATGCAAGGTGTTGGATTTGCAAAGGAAAGCAAGAAGTGTTTCTTTAACTCATTCTTTCTGTATTAAGAGCACCTGCCATTACTGACAGAAATAGCTTCTCACCTTCCTTGCATTATAGATAGCACCTAACCTTATGCTATTTTCAACAAGATATCAGGAAAGAAAGAAAAAGTACTGCCGAAGGTTCTTGTTTCTCCAGTACAGCTCTCAACAATCCAAAGAGACAGTGACACCAAAAGGTAGAGAAAATATCATATATTGCCACCATTTTACCTCTCCCTTTACACACACTAATGCACACTCATACACGTACACACATGTACATGCATAATTGATGAAGTTAGACATTTTTGTTTCCGAAAACCAGCTTTAGATGATCTTATTTATTTATTAGTACTACTGTTCAATTTATATTTTGGCTTGCTATTTATTATGCAAAATAACATGCTCATATTTTATTCAGCAGAGCATTTGATTAGTGCAAAGCTTTATTTGTTGGCCTGCATAACAGCATTTTGTCTAGTCTGCAGGCAATCTAAGATATTCCAGATCGTTCATAATTCTGACTGACTCCGAAAAAGAAAACTGTTAAAAGGCTAAAACTCTCTCTCAGCATGTAGAAGACAGCAGGGCCTTCGGTTATACCAAGTCACAAGTTAATTTTGTCTTTGATGGAATGGCTTGCTACTTTTAAAACAAAATAAACTCCTCTTTTTTTCCTTTCTTAACAATAGATTCTGAATTGCTGCAGGTGTTACAGGATCCTGTGAGAAAAAGTCTTCACTTGAGTGTCCAGTCTCTGAGTTCTCCTGATCAGCATGTCTATGCATCCTGAAAGATCACCGTGGGCCAGAGCGTCACCAAG
>JBCJKH010031567.1:0-22973 GCA_039877255.1 Loriculus beryllinus
TGGATTGAGTTTATTTCCCTAAGAGATTAGATTGACAGCAGTAATTGTAATGAGCTCACTGGCCTCCTTGTGATCTTCAGTGTGTAGGTTATGGTAGATGCATGTGGCCTTTGGCAACCTGACATATGTATATCAGAAGGTGCTTTACAAAATACACTTTTCTTCTAATAATAAATCATCTTTCTCCCTGATGTAGCTAGAAGCTTATTTGAGGACAGTCACAGGAGAACGAGCCAATTTCTTTACCATATGGTAGGTGATTTTGTAGTTGCACAGAGCTTGAACTCCCCATGTGTCTTTACAGGTGAATAAAACAAGCAAATGGTTGAAAGATTTGTGTGACTTTGTCTCCATTAGCAGGAAACCTCCCCTGCCTGAAAGGATGGTTTTCACATAATTGTGCAGGATTAGGCCTAAGGAAACAATAATTGTTCCACAAACAAAAGGGCTAGTATTATTAGTGTTCTGCTCTGCACAAGTACACAGATTCTCCTTCAGTACTGGGGCTTCCTGCTGCCCTAATTTTGACTTGCAGTTATATTACTGAATATGGTGGAAGCAATGACTGTCTGGGTTTTTCTTTAATCCAGTCATGTTAAATCAAGATAGCAGGTTTTGGTATGGTCTTAATAGAGCTGTGCTCAGCCCCTTGCTTGTTGCTACAATACAGGTAATAATCATACTTCATTAGAGAATTGTATTTTTATAGCATTTTGTTATTTTTGTCCTACAGTCAGTTATGTAACTGAATGATCACCCTACAAAGCCAAGGAAAAGTATTCAGTAAAATGTTTTTAACTAAAAAATAAACATCAGTAATTTCTGGTTTTAAATTAAATAGGGCACATGTTTCCTTTGAACCAAAGCATGTTAATGTCCTTAACATATTTATAAAAGGAAGAGTTTTGAAGGATAGCTTGGGATTTTTCAGAGTTCTGTAATGCTAAGTGTTTTAATATAAATTAGAATGTATTAAGAAATAGGTGAAAAATGACAGGGAGCATCAAGCTGAGACTGAATAACTTTGGAGGTCTGTTTTTATCCCATGCTTGATTTTTTTTTTTTTTTGATTTATTGGATGTGGGGCTGCAGTGGTAGCATACTGAGAACAAATAATTATGATCCAAACGCAGATACAGCATTTTACTTGTTGTCATTTATTGATGAATTAATTAACATTAAGTTATCCCATGTGGATGTATATTGGTGGACTGGAGCGAGCTACTTCTGTTGGCTGGTTTTCAAGATTATGGAGATACCTTTGGCTTCAGTAGTGGCTGCTGAACGCAAAGCACTATAAGAAGTTGGGCATCTCCTTTCAGAAATGTGGATGCTGATTTCTGCCACTTTTGGTCGAACGAACTTGACAGTGACCCTTGTGTGCAGACCTAAAATGGAATCAAAATTTTCTTCAAATCAGAATGGGGGGAAAAATCAGAAAATTATAAAATTATGTAGAATAGAAAATGTTTTGAAACAAATCCTAAGTAGCGGGTTTTCCTGTGTCTGAAGATTGCAGGTGTGATTACCTCTGATTTCCAAGGGAAAACCTATGCCTTTGGCTAGAGAGTCCTATATCTTTTTGTGCATTTTGAAAAGGTAAAAGAATACTTAATGTGAGAAATGATCCCACTTCTCTGTTTGACATATCAGGTTTTATTGAGGGGCAAAGTTGATAAAGCAAATGCAGCAGTGCTGGGCACGTGACTGTAGCCAGAGGTGTGCCGGCTAACACTTGTTACAGGTTTATATACAATCATTATTTTGGAATGGGTTGCTCAGGGAGGTTGTGAATGCTCCATCCCTGGCAGTGTTCAAAGCCAGGTTGGACAAAGCCTTGCGTGGCATGGTTTAGTGTGAGGTGTCCCTGCCTATGGTAGGGGGGTTGGAACTGGATGATCTTAAAGTCCTTTCCAACCCTAACTATTTTATGATTCTATCAATGTCACAAGAGAGTTGTTATTAACTTCTTCTCTGAGTCAAAGAAAATAGGATAGAATATTCAGTTGGAAAGGTCCTACAATGATCATCTGTCCGCTATGGGTACATAGAGCAAGTTCCATGACTCCTGTCCAGGACTAGTACTGTTGTACATACTTAATGTTGGATGCAGAAGAAAGAAATGTTTTTAGAGAGTACATTTATTTTGGTGAATTTAACATGGGAGATTGTGAGGAATAGAAAGAAATGTAATATAACAGGGGGCAGCACTGTAACAGCATCAGTTAATTGCCGTAAAATACCTAGTGGTATTGACTGAAATGGATATTGAACCTTCTCGTGTAATGTGAGCCTCAGGGGTCATTTCTGGAATGACCAAGGCCAATTTCTATTCAGCACAAACATGCGAATGTGGGTTGGGACAAGGCAGAAAATAGCATTAGGTCAGATGTTGCAACAGTTGTTTGTGAGCAAGAAATAGAGAAGCAGTCCAGACAACCTGTGGAAATAAATCTCACAAATAACATGACAAGCAGCAGTACCATGCTTTACTACTGAGCCTCGTCAGGCAGACCCAGGATCAAAGACGCAGCCCTGTCTCTGAGTCCGAGAGAGGATGGCTGAGCCCTGCCTGGGCTCTGCCTTTCTATCATGTGTTGGTGGGTTTCAGTGGGCTCTCAGCTCTCCTGGTGGTGCCACAGAGAAATCACTTGGGATCGCTTGTTTGTCCTTTAAGAAACTAGCCTCCCTTGAGGAAGGCAGGTTTTGGTTGTAGATGGCCGACTCAGAGATAAATGAACTCAAAATCCATCATGTCCGCTTTTTGGCTGCATCTTTAGAAAGCAATACTTCATGCTCCAGTGAAACACTGTCCTGCAGTGGGAGGAGGAGGAGGGCAAGAGATCATCTTGTCAAAGTAAGGTGGGTGTCTCAACCATCTCTCTTTTGATCTTCAAAAGTGGTTAACGCTCAGTTTAGAGTTCACTCATCTGCGCTACACCCACATGCCCCACAGTACATAACCCTGTTCTCCATTTCAGGTTTTTAAGTGACTAAGGCCAGAGAGAAGCACATCCAAGTCGTCATCCTCACTTGACGTTTCAGGAGAAATGGTTGAACCTCTGGGCAACCACTATGTAGTAGCCAGACCCGTGTACTCAGAGCATTTATTCTATGAAGAGCATGAGAAATTGCACAGATACCATAAAACCTTTTGGGATCATCTGAAACTATATTTTCGGTAAGGAGATTTTCTTGGGTTTTGTAAAATTATGGATCTAAGAAACAGCCCAAACTGCCACTCTTGGACATCATGAACTTCATCCTGTCCAAGAAAAAAAAGGAAAACTTATTCGCTAAATTCACTGCTATATTTTTCTAAATAATTTTATCTGCTATTACCATTAAAGTCTTCCTACAGTTTTACTCCAAGCAGCTTATCTTTTCTGGGATACTTGGTAGCAGAGGCTCTGGGAAGACCTTATTGTGGCCTTTCAAGACTTAAAGGCGGCTTATAAGAAAGATGTGATCAGACATTTTAGCAGGGCCTGTTGTGAGAGGACAAGGGGTAGTGGCTTCAAACTAAAAGAGCGGAGATTCAGACTAGATCTAAGGAAGAAATTTTTTTCCGATGAGGGTGGTGAAACACTGGAACGTTTTTTTCCAGGGAGGTTGTAAATGTCCCATTCCTGGAAACATTCAGTGTCAGGTTGAACAGGGCTCTGAGCAACCTGATCTAGTTGAAGATGCCCCTGTTCACTGCAAGGAGCTGGACCAGGTGACCTTTAAAGATCCCTTCTAACCCAAATGATTCTATGATTATGTGAGTATTTTGGTTGGAAAGGACCTGGAGGCCACTGGGTGCTGCTTGAAGCACAGATGGCAGAGCAGGTTGATCTGTGTCTGGGTGAGATTTTGACCTCTGGAAACCTGAACCCTTCCCCTTCAATTCTGCTCCAAAGACAGGCTGCAAGTCAGCCGAGCTGCTCACCAGCTCTGCCCTCTTGTGTTTTTACAGCTGCTCCCCGCAAAGGGTCAAAAAAGTTGCCTTGAGTTTGTTTCCCATTGCCTCATGGCTGCCAGCGTACCGCTTCAGGGAGTGGATCCTGAGTGACATCGTCTCCGGCATTAACACGGGGCTCGTGGCTGTCCTGCAAGGTACCTCTGGAACAGCCTGTTTATCCAGGCACAAAGGGACTGCTGTCTGCAGCCTGTAACACACACATCACCTTCTCTGTGCCTCTGTCCTTACAGGTCTTGCCTTTGCTTTGCTGGTGAATGTGCCCCCTGGTTATGGACTCTATGCGGCTTTTTTCCCTGTCCTGGTCTATTTTATCTTTGGCACATCCAGACATATCTCAGTGGGTATGTTGAGGCACACCAGCCACTCTCCTCAGTGGTGAAGAAGTACGTGTGTCCCTCCGGGTCACTAACGAATGCCTTGTGCTGCTCAGGTCCCTTCCCTGTCCTGAGCCTGATGGTGGGAGGAGTCGTTGTCAGGCTAGTCCCTGATGACACTACTGGAAATGGCACTTCCACGAATATCTCAGCAATAAATGAAGAGAGGGTGATGGTGGCTGCATCTGTAACCTTCCTTTCTGGGGTTTTTCAGGTTGGTAAACTTGTGTGTGTGTGCCTAGACAAGTCTATATGCACATGTGAGAACAGAAGGATGGTGGACTGACCTTCCTCTTTGGTTTCTGCTGGTGTAGTCACCAAAGTAATTCTCTTTCCCTTCCCACATAACTGACCTTGTCTCATTGATTAGAAGACACCTGGGCCCCTCCAGTGACCAGGCACTGATCCATGCTGTGAAAACCCCTGCTTTGCCCAGGCCTGAGCTTACAGCCCACACAGCTGCATCCCACCTACAGCAAAACCCAATCTGCTGGATAGGGAAAAAAGTAGTTGTGAGAATGACACAGACACACCAAGGCAAATAAAAGCTCTGTCTCATAATAAAGTATTTGGATTTGTCTTGTGAAAGAAACCCCACAATTTCTCTTTACTTCTTAATATAGAAATCTTACAGTTCCTTTCTAACATCGTAATATGTTTGTGCTTCATGAAATGCTGGTACCACGTGAAAATACAGGTACTGAAAACCCTAAGACTAAGGAGGTTTATTTTAGCTATAAAATAAAAAGAAAAGGTTTTAACTGTTCTAGCAATTACTGTTATGCTCCTTTTTGTTTTATGTCCCTTGTTGCCAAGTGTCACTTTTTTATTGCAGGTCTGGTGACAGTATAATCCTTAATCCCTGGATGTATGGGATGAGGAGAAAATCTTTGTTTCCAGTATACATGGTTCTCTTTGTTGCAGAGATTGTTTAAAAGCACAAATGAATCCCACTGACATATGGTCATTTTGCATTCCAGTTGCTTCTGGGAATTCTCCAGTTTGGATTCATTGTTATTTATCTATCACAATCATTAATCAGCGGTTTCACGACTGCTGCAGCTGTCCATGTTGTGGTATCTCAGCTGAAATTCATGCTTCAACTATCTGTCCCTGGATATAATAAACCACTGGGCATCATCTATGTAAGTACTAAGTATTCATTATCTGCTAACGCTATTGAAACCTGCAACGTATATATAACGTATATTTGTGACTGTGTGTCACAAAGCTGCAATAACAGAACTCAGCATAAAAACAGCCAAGCAGCAGGAAGCACAAGAGAAAAATATAAGAGATGTGTTATTACCATATTGCCAATCTTCAAATTTATAACCAAATACCAAGTTACACCCACTGGGCTAATTAGATAATATTGAGTGTTGGCATATTTGAATTAAGTGTTCAACTTTGCCTCTAGCATTTAATTATTCATTTTTAATGGATTGATATTATATATATTTTATTTAGATATGGCTATGAGGGCTGCTGGATGAGAAAGAAGGATGGAGAAGGACAGGAAGGGAGGAGCAGAGAGAGGCTCTGGCTCTGTAATTCCATTGCTTGCATTTCCTATTACATATGTACGTGTTGCTCTGATGCTCCCTCAGGGAGAAGCCAGGAGGAGAGGGTCGAGGGCCAGATCTTTCATGGACACTTTTATCATTTGGATGATGTACATGCATATTCATTAGAACTTGCAATCCATATCATGCCCCAGGGAATAAATCCCAACCGCTTACAGCAATTCAAATTCAGGCTCTTCCAGAAGGGATAGTGCTACTGTGCTAGGACACTAGTATTTACAAAGCACCACTTGTTTCTTCTTGATTTTACAGACTCTGGAGAGTATTTTCAGCCAGATCACAGATACAAACATCGCTGACCTTGTCACATCCCTTATTGTCTTGCTTGTTGTGTTCGTGGTGAAAGAAATGAATGATCAATACAAAGCAAAGTTACCAGCTCCCATCCCCATTGAACTCCTTGTGGTAAGGGTCACTTCTCTCAGATTTTGCAATTGCTCCATCACTATAGTGACATGGGGAGCAGAGTTCAAACTATTTCTTCTCCTTTCCTGCATTAAAAATGGGTTATCATTTTAGTCATGAGCTACTGTGAGTTGTTTTACCTCTCCTAGAAGTTTCACCTCTACTTAGCTGTCCTTCACTGAATACACTGATATTTTTTTTGCTTGGATGAAATTGGCTCTGACACCAACCAGCTGCAGGACCACAGCTACGGCCCCTCTGCACTCCTGCAAGCAGCCACTGAAGTCCTGGCCATCTGTGGCCAAGCACTAAATACTTTGGCCTTCCAACAGTGGAGGGTTTTGCCTACCCCAAGCAGCAGTGGGATGGGGGAAGCCCCACACAGGCAGCAAGCTCCTAAAGTCCAGGAGAATGTTGCTATAAACACAAGTAGTGCTTGTTTTCCCTCAGAGTTAGTACAGCACCTTATTAGAAAACACCTGGTTTATTGGGTGAGATGTTCTCCACTGTCAGTGAGATATTCTGATATATGCTCTGTGCGATTTATTAACATAAACCCATACCTGTAAGGTGGTTCAGGAATGAATCTGAACAGCAAAGGGATGTGCACACCTATAGCATAATTCTGACGCTAGTGATGAGACTGGAGGGCATGTGGGGAAAGGGAATATAATGATTCTTAATGGTTTCTTTACACTCTTGTCTGAATGTGTCTAATTGAGGTGGGGTTTATTTCTTTCAGACAGTCTTAGCAGCACTGATTTCCTATTTCATTAACTTTGAAGAAAAATATAATGTAGCTGTTGTTGGAAAACTAGAGGAAGGGTAAGTGATTTACTTAAAATTCACCAGTGGAGCAAAATGTTCTCTCCAGTTTGTCAGTGTGGAATCAATTCAGCTATGTTTGACTAAACTAATCTGCTTCATTATATTTCAGTAGGTAAATAAACATTTTGCTCTTGACAATAGGAGGACACACTTCTAATATGTAAAAGTTACTCACTAGAGCACATCTCTTACTCGACAAAGAATACATGGGAACATAAAATAATCACAGGCCTCATTTTCTAAGACAGCTGTTGAGTAGGAGGTTCATATTTGTTTCTTTTCCTGAGCTACTCACTCCTGAACCCCTCTGTTTCCTTTGAGCACACACATGGTTCAGCAGCCACCACCAGCTTCAGGAAAGCGCCAGGACACTGCTGGTCCTGTGACCAGTTGCCAGCATCTCCCCAAGGACCATTATCTTCCAGAGGCCCCAGCATTTGCTCCTCCAGACACATGTTCATATAGACAGTATATATCCACACATGGAATATATATTCATATATACAGTACATCCAGCTATGCCAGAATTTTGGCATAAAGAATTAACAGGCACATATTAAGTTAAAAAGAGGAAGACAAAACAGCACTAGTAGGACAGCAGACTGCACCCATTTACTCACCCAGGTGCTTTTGGTTGTCTCTTTGAGGCCTGGGGGTTTTAGTGGATGAAGTTTGCAGAGGAACAGCTATTTCTGCTCAAGAGTCTCCATTCTTCAGATTTCAATTCACTGAAAAAAAAAAAAAAAGAACGAAAAAGAAAAAGAAATAAAAGTCCAGAGAGGAATTCTCCCTAGAATCTGCAAAAGGCCCTGATCAAAGGAGCTGGAAATGGTAAAGCTGGAGCACCCAGCAGATAGATAGCCTGAGAGACTAGTCAGCATTACCTGACTGAGCGCATATTTGTTTAGCTGACTAAAGTGCTTCACACAGGGATGAATCACACAGAGGTTTTTCTTTTTGTCATAGTTAAATGAAATCCTGCTGTGCACAAATTGCCTGTGCAAGGGCCTCAGCTCCCTACCACATCTTATATCCATGCATAACAAGAGTGCAGAACTGTGCATGCACCTCAGACAAAATGTGGCTGGTCCTGACCAAGTAAATGAGAATCTGCTGGGACACAAACTGAGCCAAGTGCAGATAAGCAGAGTCCCTGTCCCAGTTAAGGATTCTCCAAAGTGTTATAGGGTTCAGACCTGCAGTTCTGTGTCACATCTCCCCAGAGTTCTCAGTATAAGCTTGACCATTGCCTTGCTCACTTGCTTGACAACTTGTTTCCTGAGGCATATCCTCAATGAGCAGCTTTTTGTCTTTCAGATTTCAAGTGCCTGTTGCACCTGATGTAGGTGTCCTCCAAAAGTGCATTGGCGACAGCATTTCCATCGCAATTGTTGGGTTTGCTGTAGCCTTCTCTGTGGCTAAAGTGTATTCCATCAAGTATGACTACTCATTAGACAGCAACCAGGTAGGCAGATAACGCAGAAATCAAGACAGTGCATTTCTCAATAGGAAATAAGTAATTTTAAGAATAATTTGCCTTGTGAATAACTGTCATGAACTAGCTTTTAAGAACAATCTTTTCTGGTTTTATTTCAGGAACTAATTGCTTTTGGGCTGGGTAACATAGTTGGTGGATCATTCAAAGGATTTGCTTCCAGCACTGCTCTGTCGAGATCAGGTGTGCAGGAGAGCACAGGAGGCAAAACACAGGTACAGAAAGTAACAGATCATGATGACATTTAATGCTAGAAAGCTCTCTTTTTTTCCTAGCTGACCATAATGCCTGTGGACACTTATTCATGGTGGAATTGTTCTCTCATGCAGATTGCTGGTATTATCTCAGCTGCCATCGTCTTGATTGTGATCTTGGCCATTGGGTTTCTTCTGGCACCATTACAGAAGGTATTCACTGGTTTCACCTCCTGCTTGACAAAGACAGGGCTGCTCTAGGAGTCACTTGATGTGTTTGTAGGCTTCAGTGGGGGCCAAACAGGGTTTTGCAAAGCTTGGTTCTTCTTCCCAGATCATGACAGAGAGGACCACTACATCTGGTCCCTCAAAGGGAACACAAGTGCCCAAACACCAATCACAACAGCACCAGCTTTTAGGTGCCAAAAATAAGTGGGACTCGCAACTTCGAGTCAGACACCGGCACTGCACCATGGCTAGGGAGGTTCCAACAGCAATACATCTGGAGATGCTCCCTGGCCTTTAAGCTGAACTTTGGCCCTACTTATATGATAACTCAAGTCTTAATGTACAACTTGCTTTGCTTCTTCAAAATTCAACATGTAGTTTGGTCTTTTTGACAGTCAGTCCTTGCATCTCTGGCTCTTGGCAACTTGAAAGGAATGCTCATGCAGTTCAAAGAAGTAGGCATCCTATGGAGAAAGGACAAGTATGACTGCGTAAGTTGAGTCTTACAAGCATTCAGGGATGAAGCACTCTGGAAAACTAATCTATTATGCAAATTAATTTACAGGCTATCTTTTGTTATATATATATATATATATACCCACCTTACTTCTCTAAACAGAAAGTACGGTAGTGGCAAGCCTTTTTTACTCCTACACCCCTTCTTTGTGTCTTTCATTTTGTTCCACCCATTGTGAGTTGATTACCTCTCCTAACTTCATTTTCATCCATTAAATCAAAATCTATTTAAATACAGTTCATTATGTAAAGTCAAATATAACAGGCAGTTACAGAAAATGTCTAAATACTTACTGCATTGGCTATATATTCAGGGACACTTTCTCACGCACATGCAGTGTGTTACATGGAAGTTACACAGTAAAAAAACAAGTGAAAGCCATGGCTTGAAGGGTTTATTCCAAATGAGCTTTATTGCTCATGGCTGTAGAGAAGGACTGCTTACCTGTGCTAGAGGCACTTCAGAAAATTTAGGCTCTTGCCTTCTCATGGACCAAGTCCTTGTCTTGCCAGACGGTTCCAGGCATTATATTTTCCAGCTACCAATCAGTTATTTACCACATGAAAATGCTTTGAGATCTGTGGCTAAAGCATATTCATTATCATCTTGTAATTTGTGCTTACCAGTTGTGTACATTCACAGCACCTACATTTACAACTCTCAGCTTTACCAGGATTCTGATTTGGGCATAACCTTGCCTTTCTGCTGGATTTTTATTGAGCATTTAACGAACCACCTATCAAAGATACACAACTCCATTATTTTAAGCCTTTGCTCTGTAGAAATTGTCATCCCTAGAAACACTCCCTAGTGCAAGCTCATGAGTCCGGTCCTGTTTAACAAGAAAAAAATTCCTAGGAAAAATAAACCCCCTTACCAAAGGCAGATGGACAGCCTGGACCACATCTGAGATCTGTTGCTGCTCTTACCCTGAGCTCACAACTCAGCTTCTTGACACACTCATAACCTGCTCCTTACAGGTTATATGGGTGGTGACTTTCTTGGCTGCCATTTTTCTTGGTCTGGATATTGGACTAGCAACTGCTGTGGCATTCCAGCTGCTGACTGTGGTGATCCGTTCCCAGATGTGAGTACTTGTTGGATACTATGATATCTTAGAATCTCTTGTTATAAATTAACTCTCCCTGCACAGAGAAGGCCAACAGCCCAATGCCTTGTTCAGTCCTGCAATCAGGTATAGAAAAACAAATCACAGGCGTAAACCCTTGGATGTGGGGTCCCGCTCCAGCCTACTACCACAGCTGAGGTTGCTTTCCCTGATCACTTCTTCTGCCAGGTTTTGGTACAGGGTACAAATAACTGCATGTATGTGTTTGTTCACAGCCCAAGCTGCACCGTTCTGGCTAATGTTGGGAGAAGTAACATCTACAGAAACAGGAAGGATTACAAAGACGTAAGAAATGTCTTGTTTATTTTATTATCTGCAGCATTTGCGTCTATATAGCAGATGTTGTTACTGACACTTTTACTTCATTGTAGGTCTATGAACCAGAGGGAGTGAAGATTTTCAAATGCGCATCTCCTATCTTCTTTGCTAATACTGAATTCTTCAGAGAGAAACTCATCACTGCTGTAAGTGCCTGGGGCTGTTGTTCTGAACATATGAATTGCATGATGCATTAAGGTGAATACAATTTCCCAATCACTACTATGTATGCAGTCAGTCCACAGTTCAAAAGATTATCACTAACTATTCTATGACTTATTCAAATATTGTTGCCACTAATGTAATCCTACACGTACGTATACACCCCTGAGAAAAAGCAGCCCACCTCATGTTGAGTTTATACCATAAAAATGTATATATGGGTTTTAAGTCCTTTAGAGGAAAGTAGTGCATCAATGTTATTTTATTTTACTAGCATTTATATTATTTACACCTAATAGATGTTAGTTTACTCAACTTCCCTCAAAGTATGTAACCACACCAGTCAGAATGAAATCACACTATCAAAGTGGTCTTAATGTTTTCCATGACAAATTGGGAGAAGGCAGTTGTTCTTTCCATAACCAGCACAGAGAGGCAGGATCCCTGAGTACTCACCATGATAGAGAGGCTACCATCCCCAGACTGGACCAAACTTGCACTCATACCCTCCCCTTCATGTGCTTTTAGGGGGGACTTGATAAGCAGTGGCTACCCTGAGCACTGGTAATGAGCAGCTCATTCTTCATATGAGAGACTGAAACTGGCAAAGGAACTGGGGAATCCAACGTGGTTGGGTCTCCATATGCTTGGCTTTCACCTCAGAAGAGCCTGAAGGTTTTTTTCTCCCTTTACAAATATAGGTACTAACCTCTCTCTCCTCCACCACTTGATAGATGGAAAAAGACTTCACAACCCTTATTAGCCCAATTTTCTTGCCATCTACTTTTCCTAAAATCAATTAAGGGGTCCAAGAGACATACACAGCCAGCACTTTCAAGTTGGATTTTCTTCTTCAAGAAAACAAAACAATGTGTATACAAATCATGCTGCAGTCAGGGCACAGAGCAGACACTTGTTGGTATCTCAGGCTGGTAACGGTGCTGGCTAGCCCAGAGCATGTTCTACTCATCTTCCTTATGAGACTGCAGTCCTGGGCCTGCCTGGTTTGTAGCCATGCCTGTAGACATCTTTCCAACCAAGAACAATTGAATCGATGAAAAACAGTAGGCAACATCAAGTCCAAATTATGCTCATTGTGACTGTAAGGAAAAGCCATGTGAGATGCTGTGTCCTCTCCCTGGTATCACTGATTTTTTTAATTCTGCAAAGTGCTGTTTCTGCAGGTTGGCTTCAACCCACAGAGAATCCTGAGGAAACGCAACAAGGCTCTGAGGAAGGTCAGAAAGATGCTGAAGAAAGGAGAGCTGCAAGTGACGCCTGTATGTAACACAACTGCACCTGGGAGGGGGGTTAACAAGGCGTGGGGATAAGCATCCAGCTCCCTGGCTTGGCACAGCAGAGAAGTGCCTACAGCCCCCTGTCCCACTTGGATCTGCTATTCCCAGGCTGCCACTTCATGACAAACACATTTCAAAAACAAGATTTAAGTGCCTCTCACAGTTAGAAACCTAAAGCTCTACTATGGGCAGAACTTGCATGTGTTGACTGGTGTTTTGTTTAGCATTAAATGGCAGGATCAGCTCCCACAGAGGCAATGTCCATGGTGCATTAGTGGTAGGATAAAGCCAGTTTTCTCCCACCCCAAATCCTGCAAGATCTTTGTTGATTTGTTCCAAAACTATTGAATTAAAGCATATAGAATCATAGAATCCTAGAATGGTTTGGGTTGGAAAGAACCTCAAGATCATCTAGCTCCAATCCTCCTGCCACAGGCAGGAACACCTTCTACTAGACCAGGTTACTCAAGGCCCCGTCCAGCCTGGCCTTGAACACTGCCAAGGATGGGGCATTCACAGCTTCCTTGGGCAGCCTGTTTCAGTGCCTCATCACCCCCACAGTAAAAAATGTGACAGTTGACTTCAGAGAGCAATAAAAAGCCATTAATAATTTATTATAATTCTGATTAAATGATTGGTGAGAGAAAAGCCAACAAACCCAGATTCCTGCAGCTGAGGGAGAGACAGAACTTTCCCTAGCATAAAGTGCAGGTGGGTCCTGCTCCATCCCATGAGTACCTCGGCTTTGCATTGTCACCACTCTCACCCTTGTGTAAGATGCACTACTACCATGGCTTGGTCTTACAAAGAAGTATTAGTTATGGTACTTTTCTCTGTGAACACAGAAAGGCTTGATTTGCATGGCAAACCATACACACGAGTCAGATGAAGAATTAGACAACAACAAGATAGAGGAGCTGGACCACCCCACCAACATGACAGACTTGCCCATTCAGATCAACTGGGGCACTGACCTCCCCCCCAGCATCACTGTGCCCCGGGTTGATATCCACAGCATCATTCTGGATTTCTCATCAGTGTCCTTCCTCGATTTTTCTGCCATGAGAGTCCTCCAGAAGGTAACTGTAATTCACAAAAGGAACAGTGATCATATGAAAGAAAAACGTATGAATGCAGTTACATGAGGGATATGCTGGAGGGAAGGGATGGTACCCTAACAGATAGGCTTGAGGAGTGGGATAATGCAATGCCTAATCACCATAATAGCTGTTATCAGCAAAACCAGCAGTATCTAAATGGTGCCTGTTTCTGGTTTAACAGACTTTGAGAGAATTTGTCCGGATCAACATTGACATTTACATTGCAGCAGCACATGGTGAGTACTTGCCTTTCCATCAGCATCACCATAGATTCCTTGTTCCACTGTCTTCCCTGTCACCAATGAGCTTGGCTGCAGAGGATTACCCAAGTTTACCTTCCAGTCTTGGACAGCAAACAGATCCATCTGAGCGGACATCTCATCACTCCAATGCTGTCCCCAGCAGGCTGGTTTTACCTACAGCCACCACTGCGTTGTACAGCTCTGGGCTGTGAGACCCACTATAGGGCAGCCTACATTATGCATTATATAAGAAATAGGGCTCAAATTCCCTTCTGTCTGGCACTGAGCAGAGAAAGTATTGATTGGCATTTATATCCCATCCTCTCCACATCACTAAAGAGGAACCCATCTGCTCTAACAAAACAATGCAGTATACTGGCAGTTCCCACGCTTCCTCAGTGGACATGCTCAGGATGCGCTTCTTCATTTTCAAGGCCCACAGGCCACTTT
The DNA here is from genome assembly GCA_039877255.1 of Loriculus beryllinus. Classification (NCBI taxonomy): domain Eukaryota; kingdom Metazoa; phylum Chordata; class Aves; order Psittaciformes; family Psittacidae; genus Loriculus; species Loriculus beryllinus. Next base: position 14,291 of record JBCJKH010031567.1, read on the forward strand.
GTGCTTTGATTTTGTTCCCCTGCAGAAGACCTCCTGGAGAAACTGGAGAGATGTGCATTTTTTGATGAGGAGATTAAGCCATCCATGTTCTTCCTCACAATTCACGATGCAGTTTTACACATTTTGCTGAAGAAGGACATGGACAGCTCCCGTGAATTAAAGCTCCCTGAGGTAATACTACAGCTTTCAACTTTCGCTATTTTAGTGCATTTATATTCCTGACAGGCATCCAGCAGTGCCCTGCATAGCCAGCCATGTGCCTTACACCTTCTCTATATCCAGAAAGCTAATGGTTACAACTGAGCAGATCTACAATACATTTGGAGAGTAAGAGTGGCTCCTGGCCCAGATACCTGGCAAACCAGTAGTGAAAACAGTGAATAATTCCCACTGAAGACTGGCCTGGCTGTTGACTTCACTTGAAGCCATCTTCTTGGGAAAAGCACAGTGTGGGGTGCAATCCCAGCCCATCCGTCCTCTGTGGTCACCTATCAGCAAGGACTGCTGCATGCACTGCAGTAGCCCTAACAAGGCAGACTTCATGCTGCTTGCATGTGGGCTTTCGACAAGTGTCTACCTTCAAAAGGAGTGCTAAAGGAGTGCACATAAATCAGTACATCCAAATTTGGTGATGGCCTTTCTGGGAGTGTTCTTCCATCAAGAGCAAGAAAGAATCCCACATGTTAAATCTGTTTAAAAGTACCAAACTCAGAATGCTACTCACCTGGAAACTGTCTAATCCCACTTAGCTGAACTGGCCCAGCTCTTCCACACAGACCCAAGACCTGGTAGGGGTGTAAAAGGCTGACAGGTGAGAGCTTGCGTCCTTCCAGGTCAACTTTCCAAGTGTGTTCCAGAGATTTAAAAAGCAAGAATGTGAAAAAGGAAAAAAAGCAGCAATCCATTTCCTAACCCACCATTTGTGTTCATTGCAGGGGAAGGGTAACAGCAGCAACTATGTCATCATCTCCAGCAACGGACTGCGCAGCCGGGAGTGCATGGTAAGATTCCCATCCCTACTAGTGGCACTCCAGCCGTAAGAAACACAGCCCCAGAAGCTGACTAGGTCAGGTAACAAAAGCATCTTCATCCCTGAGCTCCTGCATCAGGCCAGGGCAGAAAGCAGCCAAACAGCTTATTGATGGGATTTGACTTGAGGCAAAGCCTTAAAGGAGTAAGAGGCATGGGACTCAGCTCACAAGCCTTGTGCACTGGGAGTCATCAGAGGAAAGGTGGGCAAATGCCATCTCAGCAGGCTCTTGCCTGGTCTTCTCACCTGTCCACCACAGTTCCCCTATGATGAGCTCATTGGTTAAATGTCCAAGCGGCAGAAACATCAGCATTTGTCCCACTTATGTAAATGCTCTGGGCAGAAGAGGAGTCTGGAGACAAGGATAAAAAAGGGACACACGCAGCCTTTCACAATGACTAGAAGAGACGGGCAGTATCCAGCACACAACAACAACATAAGAAGAAAATGTCAGACCACAGTCTTTCCACAGAAATGCTTTAGAGGAGTAAACTCTTACATATCACTCACCAGAGGGCACCTACCTTGGCTATTCTCTACAGAGGGTGACATTTATTTCTTTTTATTTCCTACAGATTCCAATAGAAACAAAATTTTAGATTTTCTAAATATAATATCCTCCAGCAACACATCACTTAGAGAAGATGAATGCAGATGCAGTGATGAGCATGAAGACAGAAGGATACCTCTAAATACCTTAAGAAGGATTTATTACATATGGTTATGTTCTAAGTTTTGGAATGTGCTTGACAGTCTTTATGTGTCTCTGTATATATAGAAATGTATTTATGTACACACATGGAAGCTAAAATCACGCGGATATTTCACATCTTGTTGACAGCCTAGCACAGAGTTGAAGAAGCAGGTAATGTTAACCCTATTTGCATATACTTGTATATATATTATTCTGACAGTTTGTAGACAACCTGTACAGTTACTAGAGAAAATATAAATATTTGAAATCTTGTAATTTATAACACAGACTAATAGTTGGGAATGATATTTTCAGCTTGCATATAACTTGTACATTTTTCTTGATAGTTTGTAAGATACCTAGTAGACTGAGTTATTAAACTTGTTTTCAGCTCACTGCCATGAGCATAGTGTACATAGTGATTAATGTATCTTCTGTCAAACATGAGGATTGTTCAGGAAAGACACAGCATTTTCAGATCCAAACATGATTCACTGATTTGGTTTGGGCTGGTATAAAGTGCACAAGAGAGTATATATTTATAGTGAACTATTAAATAAGGATTTTGGTAATTCTGCATTGCTTGCTGCATTTGTCAGTACACCATTGAGAATGCTCATAACCAATGAGACCTGGCACAGGTCCCCCAGGAACAAAATGACCTGGGTAGGCTGGAAGGGTGGGCCAACAAGAACCTTACGAAGTTCAACAAGGCCAAGTGTAAGGTCCTGCACCTGGGTAGGGGCAATCCCAAGCACAAATACAGGCTGGATGGAGAACGGATTGAGGAGGACTCAGGGTTGCTGGCTGACAGGAAGCTCAACATGGCCAAACATAAACACAAGCTATATCAAGATTAGAAGATATTTTGTAATTTTTACAATGGTGAGATTCTGGAACATTCCTTCCAGTAAGAATCAGAGGAGCAAAAAAGCCTAAATTACTTTTAAGAAGAGGCTTAACGTATTTATGGAAGTCATGATAGCACATCACATCAGTGAAACCTGGACTTTCTGACTCAAGGCTGTTTTTTCCAGTCCTGCACTTAAGTGCATCTATACAGACTGAGACAAACATCCCTAGCAAAAGCAAGTCAGTCTGGTGGAACAACACATACTGCATTTCAAAACCACACTGGATTTGCTGACTGGCTCCAAGTTAAGAAAAAATATTCCTTCTAAATTGCACTCAAACCAAACAGTTTCAATACTAATGACTCTTCTGACATAGCACAGTGGGTCAGAACGTAAATCCCACTTCAAAAAATAGTCACCATTTCTTAAATGGACAAGATACCTGGACAGCCTAAACCAGAGAGCCATGTCACATGTCCCTACCAGCTTACCATCCTCTTAAATCACCCCACTCCTTAGTTTTCATTGTTGACAATATCAGCATGGTATTTCTCATGCTTTATGTGATTTCCCCCTCTAGGTACTGTTTATTTCTTCATTCAACTCTGTTACTCCAATACTAAAGTTCCTCTGGGCATTTCACCCTGATGCAGACTGTAGCACATACATCTTGTTCTGTTGTGGGATATCATGGTTATGCAGATTTACTGGCTTATTCTTGAGACAAGGACCTTTAGAAAACTAGATACTTATTGGTCCTTCAGTGGGTACTGTTGTTGCTTGGTTGGAGCAGTACCATTATCACTTTTAAAATGTTTTACTCAAAAATAAGCTAAAAGGCAAATTTCATACCTGTTTTCTTTTTGGAGAGCAGATAGGTACGGTGTTAATACATCAACACATATTCTGAGCCTATCTCTCCTCAGCACTGCACAGATACTTGGTAACCATGTAACAGGCATTTTACAGCCAGCAAGAGGGATGGAGAACACAGAAGCCCATGGTCAAGCCTACTCTCAGACCTGGCCTTCATCTGGCGGTTCAGAAGAGATTGCCTGTGCGATAGAGAAGAAAAAATTCAAAGTGATTCAGCTATTCAAGGTCTTGGGCCCCATGGAGAGACAACCATAACATGCAAACCTGGTTTTCAATTTTAAACTAAGCTTATATTAAAGAAAACGTATCTTTAAGTACTTCTTCACTGATATGTCATTCGCAGTTCTCTCCTCCTCACTCCCTGTGCTGAAGGCAGACAGCTTTCATCACTCTACACTTGTACTCCCTTCTGCTTGCTAAGAAAATGCCTGAAAGTTTACCTGATCCAGAAATTACCTTGGAGCTACACTCTAGCATTGGTTTTCACAAATAAAATGAAGAAAACTCATCATATGTCGACTGACATATACTCACAGCTACTTGAAATCATTGGATATTTGTAAGCAGTTAAGCTGAAGGTCTTTAGTGAAACATTCCTACATAAAAATGAGAACATTCCTGCCTGCTTGCACATATTATCACTCTTTCCATTAACAGAATTGCATTACAATCACTCCTACTAGCAGTCCAGAATCACTTGCATTGTATTATCAAAATGAATTACTAAAGGTTCAGAATTTACCAGCTTCCTGGTGCTATTCCATCCACAAATTTCCCAATGTATGTTGGATTTTTAAGTCTTTTAAACTCTTGTACTCATGAACTGTGTCAAAACTGAAAACAATTTAAAAAATCCCGAATAAATTAATGCCCCATATTGAGAGAATAAGGGGATACAATTCAGAGTAAGAACAGTTGCTATAGCCTCTCTGTCTTAAGGCTAAGGCAAGACTAAAAGGAACTTTAAACCTCATCCTTCTCACTCATGTTGCCCAAACCAAGGCAGCTAGTTCAGTTCACAAACTGGTCAGTATAAAACATCAATGTAAATATAACATACCTGAACACAGGGAAGAACCTCACAGTAATAGGCAGCATTATTGCATAAAGATGATTTAACAGTTGCTACATAAAAAAACCAAGAGAAATACAACTTGTATTAACACTGACATTTCGTATAAATGTAGTCAGGATGAAAATACATAAACCTTGTACATTTTTCTGCTGCACTGGACTCTGTAGTGTCATATATACAAACAGGAAAAGTTCAGACTTACTTCCCTCACATTCAATATTAGGTTGCAGCTGCAATCCAGTGTGCTCCTCCAGGTTCCCAAGCTTGGCAGCATCTTCTGTCAACAACACATCAATGCAGGCAAAGAGAAATAACTCACAATCAGACACAAGTTTTACAGAGCAGAAAACACTTTAAGAACAGAGAGGTCTGTTCAGAGTCCACCCACAGAGAAAGCATACCCACAAGTGTGCTTTTGAGAACATTTGTCTCCCATAATACAGGAGGTAGTTAGGCAGTTTTTCTCCCTTGCTGTGTGTGCAAACTCCAACATGGAACGAATACGAGTTACTTCCACCTTAGTTTTTAAGGAACAGCATTTGTTACTCCTCTGAGAGCAGCGAGTTAAAAAAGAATGGGAACTCCAGCCAGTATGGCTGTCTAATGCCTTGGATCAGATTTTGAAAAAATAATTCACATCCTTCATTTTTCTTTGTTAAGAGGCACAAAAAAATATCCCTTAACACATCTATGTAACCAATCTTCATTGCAACTGTATTAAAAACCAACCAACCAAAAATAAAATGCATGTTCACACAATTAGCCTGCTTGTGGTAAAGCACACATGGTTTCAGACAATCCTTTAAGCAATGGTATAGACAGAATTGAAGATAAAGTATAAAGCATCTAAATCATAGATGTTTTCAGGCTGTCTCGTGGTGTGCTTTCATTCATGACATGGTGGACATCAAACTCCTTTTCATTCCCTTACGTGACATTACTGGAGGAACCTACAGTGGCTGACATATCTAAATACGGTCAGGAGTTACCTTCAAAACTTGAGATCTCCCTGGCAATGCCTTGGGAGGGAGACCATTGCTACAGACAGAGGTATTCATTTACAATAAACATAAATCAATTCAAATGTTTGTCTTTACAGGAAGACATAAGTAGGAATCCAAAGAACTTGCAAGTACATCTCTCTGCTTCTAAGACCGTCAATTACACAGTTAAATACAATATATGAATTTCTGAACGTCATACCAAAATGATCAGGTATTTTGCAAAAAAACCCCAACTAACTGACTGAGGTAAAAAAACCTTCAAGCCAAAAGCAACAACAAGTCACAAACCAAAACACACCCCAAGCCCCATAAATTAAATGTTAATGTAAGATTTCAACCAACGCAGACATTTTTTAACTTTGGAATTAGGAAAGCATCAATAGTCCCCTTTGTTACACCTGGATGCTTAAGACTTAATAAATGAGGAAAACAAAGGAGTTAGGTCTTCCTACAGAAGCAAGACACACAAACTTGATCCAATCCTGACTACCTGAGCTGACTTTTTACCAAGTCCTCTTATCACAAAGAGTTAACATTAAACAATTCAAGGGATCCCACTGAGTTTTTGCACAATGCATCACAGTCAGTATGACATACATTATCTTTGCCTCAGATAGAAAAAATTTCTCATATATTCTCTACAGTGATATACTTTGTTCTGTGCTTTTTGATAGAGCAAAGCTGCTGTTTGCCCTTAATTGATTCAACTGCCTCAGCATTTTCAGAAAAGCACTTTATCAAGAACTTTAAGAATAGCTTTGGACCCAGAATTACGTTTGAAACCTTCAGAACTGACTGGATATGTAACACAGATGTTCAATCTGAATTATTGCTAAAACCAAGCATGATGGTATTTCCTCATCCCCTGCAACTGACCAGGTTAACAGCCCACTGCAGAATGCCTTATATGCCAAGTGCCCTGCACAGGTCAATGTAACTCCCTGCACAAAAGCCTGCCACATCATACCCTCATAAACCCTCATGTGTTACCTTCTCAGTCTGAACACAACAAAGCCTGGAACCATCAGTAAAGCTGCTTAAACCAGGTAAGTCAGACCTAAGTCTGCCTTTGCAGTCAAGGAATATTATTCGCACGTGTACTTCTTCCCCCATGAAGTTACATGGTGTAATATAAACATCCCTACCTCTTGCCAAGCAATTTAACAGTGACAGAAGGGGGTCCCCTTTAAAGTTCCTCATGTGCTTATTGTTAGTTACTGAAACAAAATAACACCCACAGAGTCATTTTCACCTTCATACATACTGAAATAGCAATTTCTGAGCCAAGCCAGTACCACAGCACACTACCACAGTCAGCCTCTTTTTCTTTACCAGTGTGCTTTATTTTTTAAACAAATAACTTAAGTTTTCAGAGAAAGCAAACCAAACAACTCCTTCTTTGAAGAAGCATATTACAGCTAAGCAGACTTCTCATCAGGTGACAATTCCTAACCGTTTGTATATCCCAGAATTTATTTGTCCATCTCTAAAAAAGTGTCTATTTGAAAGGTAGACTAAAAGATTGTCCCTTGGTCACAAGGAAATCCATGGCAATCAAGGACAGAGTAAATTTGAAGAGCCCTTGCTCTGGTAACTATAAGTAGGCAGTTTATACGTAAAATTACAACATTTGGCATGTTGCACTGCCAAGCTTTCATAAATTTACCACTTATAAGGCAGGAAAAGACATTTACAAAATAAATAGTAACACTGAGGCTTTAAGATGGTTCATGTTATTCAAGAAGAGTAGGGAATTACAAACCTTCACAAAAAAACCCCAACCTAAACCCCAAAAGATTTCTCCACCTAAAAGCACCACTGCTGGAAATGCAGTGTTTTGAAAAGACAAAGGTTCAGCACTAACATGGATTAAGAATGCAAAGATAAGCACCCCAAGTGATAGACTGTGCTGTCATCTTACTGGCTGGTTCTCCTACCAGCTGCACTAAAAAAACCCAAACATTCTCATTTATTACATTTCTCTCTATAAAACAAATTTTGGGCCAAAGGAGAGCTGAGGGCCTGTTCACACTGCTACTTTTTGAAAAAAGAAAACCAAGACACCTAACTCTTGTCTGTTCAGTTAAATCTGTATCACAAAATCAAAACAGATGAAGGATGTGTAGCTTTTTATTTCTTTGTATCTACATGTGGGGTTTCAGACCATTTCTTCCAGGTTATCCAAATGGGAAGTTTTCCTACTGTACATATTATATAAAATGACAGAGGCAAACACCACTTCCCTACCTAAAATAATCTGCGTCTCACAGACATGGCAAGCCAATTCACAGCCACTTCTGCACAAACATAGCCATAGGTAAACACAACAGTTTGAATTCAACACTAGTGAACAGCATACATGTAAACAAAACCTTCCAAATCAAAACTAGCTTTAAAACAAGAACTCCATAAAGCTAAAACCCAAATTAAAAATCCCCACTAAACCCCACAATACATCACATGGTTTTATGTCATCCCCAAAGTTGTATTTCTGAACAACTTTTCTTGCTGCATGAATTTAAAGAAAAAGAAGAAAGAAAAAAACTGAAATGCAGTATTCTGCATGCCTGGTTATAGCCTAAATTTGCTGTAAGTAATGGTAACTGTTAGTAGGAGAAATATTTAAGTTCCCTTAATATTTCATTACACTCCCCATTTGGAAAGCATTAGTGCTGAAATGGTGGCCAGAACTATGTCTGTGTTAATTTCATATAAAAACCCGCCACTTTTACAATCATGTTTCAATTTAATTATTGTACACAGGTTAACAAAAACGTATCACAAGTGAAACTAAACACTGGATTTAACAAAAACAATATTCAGAATGGTACAACATGTGTTCATTTTCTCCAGGAAATAATATTACAAGTGTTCATCTTAGGACAATTTAGCCACACTAGAGACAGAAGTTCTGTTAAAATGCAACCTTGGTTTACTAAGCCACTTATTTTAGCACTACAGAATATTTGAAGTCAGAGTCCTACAGCCAAGGCTTAAAATTCATTTAAGGTTCAAACCCCAAAATGTCCTACAGTCAAAATGACAGTATTTAAGAAAAACACACAACAAAATAACCCCAAAACAATTAAAAGGCTGTTGTATATGATTTTATCCTCTTCATAGCACTCTCTATTCATATAGTTGCTTGTC
>JBCJKH010031568.1:0-25100 GCA_039877255.1 Loriculus beryllinus
GACCATGACTAGGACTGATCCTGTAGATATGCAGTTAGTTACGTTACAATGAGATGTTAAGTATGACTAACCTAGTTCTGGTAGTTCATATGTACAGTCACACAGCCAAATACCATGACTTTTTGATCTTAAAATATCTGCAGAGGATATTCTGTAAAAGGTGTTCATGCTCTACCCATTCTCAGCTTGAAGGTAGAACATTTAATGTGTTAAGACATAAAAGGTATTACAGGCTAGTTTCCAATTATGTTAGTAGTCTCAGAAAGCTTCATTTAAATAGCAATTTTAGGACAACCCTATTGAGACCTGAGTTAGTTTTTGTGGACTCCATGATGCATAGTACTAGATGAAGCAATGATCTCAGAGCTCAGGAAGCTCTAACTGGATGACAGCAGGAGTTAAAGAATACAGATGGTTCTTAGTGACAATAAGGATAGTGATTTTCTTAAACCAGATTTCTAGAAGTCCAACAAGAAATTCAGAATGAGGATGGCTGAGGGTGATATGCAAGAGAATAAGGCTGAATTATTGCTCTGTCAGGTGAGTATTTGTGAGAGCCCTTTCTGCTGCTAGTTAGATCTTGCACACTGCAGTGGCAGGCATGCCATCACGAAGAGGGCCACACAGAAAAAGAGAAGACAGAGAAGACATTGGGACTCACAGTTGTGCATGTATATGGACTTTGAAGCAAGGATGCATGCCTGGTGCCATAGCTTAAATATAGCCAAAGGTTCTGATTCTTCAACAATCTTGTCTATGAATTACAGAAAATTCAGGATCATGACTTTCTGCTTGTTTCTAAAAGCTATTCTTTGGACTGGAGTGAAGGGATACACCAGCTTCCTGAAAAATACCCTCTTTAATCTTGGTCGGTATGCAGTGTTCCTCTTACAGTTAGGACAGTGAAGGAACTCAGTAGATGAACTGCTGACAAGTGGATTTAATGCATCTGTTTCATAAATTGACCACTTCTGACAAAAAGGAAGGAGGAAACTTAATTTGGCATGGCATGCATGCCTGCATCTTTCTATTGCTCTAATTTGGTGCTGTCTGAAAGCTTACTTTGGTGGTATTGTGTCCTGGAATGACACAGAACTAGAACTAGTGGAATGTCAGAAAACTTCTAAAACCAGCTTAACCAAATAAAATCAGCTGACCTGTGGAGATGTGAAATGCACATTTAGAAACACTCAGAGCAGAAATGTAGGTGAGACTAAGTAGAGGAATGCCAAGCTTATACGAATATCTAACAACAACATAAATATCACCAGTAAGGACATTTATAAATAACAATATATTTATTTTTAAATTACTCTGAATTTCTAAACCTCTTTAAATGTTAACTCAGTACTCCTAGACTCACTAAGATAGGTAGTTAAATATGTTAATCTTATTTTTACTGCTTGGGAAACTGAGGCAGAGAGGTTCAGTGACTTACCCAAGGCCACAGAGGGAGTCACTGTCAGAGCCGGGATTAGAGCTCAGGAGTTTCTGGCTCCCAGTCCCAAGCTCAGACCACTAGACCATGGCCTCAGGACATTTCCAGCTGGTCTTCAGTCTAAAAAAAAGTAAATTCTCAAGTATGCTACAAATATGTAACATATATATTTCTTTTTTACTTTGAATGTAAATGGGATGAGTGAGAACATATTGCTTGTAAGTAAGTGATGAAAGCAAACCACTACTTTTTATCTCAGTTACCTTTACCATACATACATGTATGATAAAGCTCTGCAGAAAAATCTTGATTTAAATTGCAGCCAATAAAAAAAGCTATCGTATTTTTCAGGGCAAGGAACAAATTGCCTTTCCAATCAGGCCACCATGTCATTTATATTAATGCTGAAGAATGCTAAGTTGCTCTGTGTGTAGGTAAACTCTATTAAGAAAGTCACATCCCTTGGTGAAGCTAGATCCTTAATAAATTTCACTAGGTAAGCACTGAGCTCCATGTCAGAGTAATTATGCCTTTTATCCACTGTGAGCTTTCTCTTAGCTTCTTCATACTCCTTAATTTCCCACTTCAGCTAATTTAGCAGTAAAATAGCAAAGGTTTTAAAAGGTTAGCTACTGAGGAACTGGCACATGAATGTTTGGTTTAGCTCCATGCATTGAAATCACATCATTTAGAAGAAGGAATTAATTAAGTAACAATTAGGTAGTGATGGCTCATTGACAACATATATACACTCTGGTGCTAAAATTAATCTCCCCTGTAAATCCAATATATTATGTATATTCCCATCTATATGCTGGCAAGTTTTATGCCTGAAATACAAAATGGACAAGCCCTAAAGCAATATCTTAAAAAAAAAGAAAAGGCGTATCTGATGGCACTATTGAACCTACCTACAATTTTTAAAAATCATATCACCTTTTTTAAAGTACTGAAAGAGCAATATGAACTGCAAAAGAAGAAATTTTTAAGGCGGGTGATTTTAAAGTGACTGTAGAGACATTTGTTATACGAAGGTACTTAGTCTGTTGAAAGTGCTAACAATTGTGTAATATTCTCTTGCTATCCTCTTTTACAAGGTGCCATACTGTTTCTTTGTATTGACAGTCAGCTGCTTAATACATAGGTTGGCAGTTAGCCTGGTCAGTCCTCAATTCTAAAAGCCTCTTAGCAGATGAAAAATCTTTGGTTCATTCACACCTTGTATAAAGGATGACAGGGCAGAAGTGACATCCAGATCCATTTAGAGTATACTTTTTCCTTTGCCTTGCACCTTGTGTAGTAATTTTTAGCTGTGCAAAGTGAGCACAAAATGAACATAAACCACTGCTACCCATGTGAGGGGATAATTCTGATTTGGTTGCATTATTTCCAGAGGTGATCATAAAAAGTGACAGGCAGTGAAAAAAACCTGTCTCTGCATAGAACTAGTCTGCACAATTTTGACACAAAGCATAACTTAGCAGCAATGCTCCCCAAGCTATTTACAGAAATTGTACTTTTACTTTGGAGCTATGGGTACTTAATTCACTGTTTGCTTGGTTTTGGTTTTTTTTTTCATAGAAAACATGCTAAATATTAAACTTGTCTACAGAAAATGAATCATATTTATTCCCTTTTTTGGGAGTAGCAGCATATAGAACTCTGAGTCCTAAAGTATATTCTCATGTGAAAAAGAACTCATGTTCTGCATAAGACCTCCACTAGTCCTACCTTGCCACGTGCTACTTGTAAACACATTACTTAAAAGTTACGATTCTACACGACCTCCTGGAATAAGTGTGAAAGCTGGTATTACCACAACAGCTGGTCTTAGTCCATCAGAGTGCTCTGGCTTTAGTATGTGTGGCAAATTATTGTCTCAGCATTTATCAAACAGTGATATTTCTGCTATATGATGTACCACAACTTGATAACGCGAGACCTGCTGCCAAGTTTCTTCAAGATATAAACTAATGTTCACAGGAAAGGCCTGCAAATATTAGATTAACAATGTGTGTTAACGAAATTGCTAGTTAAAACATTAAGGACCTAATCTGTCACAAGAGATGTGGTCAAGAATTGTTTCTACTTCATAACAGATATTTCATATATAATAATTAATACAATATGTTTGGATATTTATTTCACTATACTACCTGCTGGCCATTTTCCTGGACCCTCCCAGCAGGAAACTCTTCCTGTTGCACTTAGATGCCATGATGGGCTTGGCAACTCAGGTGTGTTGATTAAGAGCAGAAATAGAAATTACTTGATTGCATCAGTAGCTGTTGACCTAAGATATACTGATACAGTAAGCATGTGTCTTTGTGTTTCTGTTAGAAAAATTCCTTTCTTCTAATCACAGTCTTACACTTCATAGTCATCCTAAGATGTAGCTCCCAAACCTATTAATTACCATTATCCAAAGCTTACTCTTCAATGAAGTGGCTAAAGAACAAATGAACATATACTTTTTATTCTTAATATTTCAGTAACTGGAGTTTCTTAGGTTCCTTTTTTTTTTTTTCCTTTTTCCCAGTTTTTTCTCCCCCTCCCCCTTCTGCATTCAGTGCTCCTTTAAGTATTCTGAGATGCTAGTCTGGCTTGACTGAAAAGTACTGTGTGTTTGTTGTGTGTCTGCATGTGTGATACCAACTGTTGAAGACTGCTTGATGTTAGATGAGGGCTTATGCTCAGAGCTGTTCTACAGTTGGCTCTCTGGCAGAATCTCTCCTCACCAATGACAATGATATCTCTGTGTGGGGGAGAGTCTGTTTTACAATATTACACTTGCCATGGCCTTAATTTTACTGATGGGGCATGATTTCATTTACGTTAATCAAATTCATGAGTCACTCCATTCATGTCAGTAGCATTAAAGAGCTATGCAGACAAGTGAGAGTTCAGAATAAGATATCAAATGAAAGGATATCTGAATCACTCCATTAAAGATAGATACTGAAGATCTCTGCTTTCTTTGCATTACTCAGTTATGCTATTAGCACGAAACACAAACAAAGAACTACAATGACAGCTGGCAATGTGTCACAGTACATGGGTTTTCTGTTTACTTTGGGTATAGAAAATACCCCCGAATTAAAGAGATTTAGGATAATATTTCAAGTATGACAAAGTTACTGTATTAGGTCTCCTTGCCCTTGGAAGTTTGCATTAATGTTTAAAAAACTTATTTTCTTCTTTTGTTTTTTTATACCACTCATATAACTTGAATGCAAAAGATCTACAGGCAAACAATGTTTAGTAAGACCTCAGAGACAGTGTTAAGTTTTACAGCCCTGTCCATAAGGAATATCATGTCTGATAAATACAGGAGTATCTAAACAGTGGTCACAATTCATAAAGTTTGTTTTGTAGGCATCTCATAAAGCACTATCAAATCTTCATTCATTTCTTAAAAGTGAAAAACATGCTAATTTTCAAAAATACAGGCATTCTAAAACAATAAAAGGTTTTGTACTCGTGTCTGTCTCCTGCTCAGACAGAGAAATTGTGCAGTGGATGATGTGCCTTAATTTTTGTCCTCACTGGTAAGTACTTTTAAGCCTAAATATTCTTTAAATTACACTCATTTAAATTACACTCAAGCTCCATGTAAATCTTAGAAAAAAAAATACAGGGGAAAAAAATCATTCAAGAGGTCTAGCAAACTATCAGAAAATTGCTCCATTATACTTTTGCAGATTTTTTTTCCATTTTTAAGTCAAAGTGTTGTTGTCATTTGAGAACATTTTCTGGAAATCTGCTTGATATATTACAGGCCCTAGAAACTATTACTGTCATATATATTCTTAGCTACACTACAATCACATGCCCCAAGACACCAAATCAGAGAGTTGAGGGGTTTATCAACAAACCAGGACCAAAAGGAAGATGAAAGAATGGATCTCTTCATATGTTTTCTATGTGTCTCACTGACTGTATCACTGAAAACTAAAGATCTGCCTGTGCATCTTGCTTATTTAGTACAGTTGGAATAGCAAAAATACTTTCTTTCCAATTCCCATTGAAAACTCTCTTTTTACCCTTCTAGACCATATGTTCAGTTTTATACCCTACGCTTCCTCAGCATAAGAAAATTCTTGTATAGCAAAGCAATAACACTCTGTCTTCAGGCTGAATACAAATACTAGTTAAACCACTGGCACCTTTTAAGAAAACCCTGATATAATTTTCACCCTTAGTAACTGTGGGAATTACACATTTTTCTTGCCTTTGAGATAACACTGCTGTGTATTTCAGTATGCACAGTTGGGTACACAGCTTAATTATAAGGCAACAGACTTTACCTATCTGTTTCATAAAATAATTAGAAATCTCACTCCTTGTTTTTCAGTAAAATAAAGTGAATGAGAAACTGAAGAAATATAGAACAGAGAAGTAACCTACCGTGGTCGTCTTTATCCGTCCTCCTGGTTGTGTCAGGTCCAGCCTGATTTATTGATTAGCAAATCACAGCCTTCTCCTTCTAAACATGGAAGCATTTCACACCACTGTTTTGTTTTGATAATTCGTGCTATGGAACAGAAAAGAAAAAAAAACAAACACAACCAAAAACAATTGGCAAGAGAATTCATATTTCACTTATCTCTAAACACATTCTCGTTTGCCTTGTCTATTTTCATCATCTGATAATGCAGCCACAGGTTATGATGTAGACAGCCCTAGGCAATTTACAAAATTATTCATAATACCTGCTGTGCCAACAAATTTCATAATACAAATAGAACTTAAAACCCAACAGTAGCCCAAAGGAGAGTTGTAAATCAAAAGAACATAAAAGTTAGCTAGTTTTCTAATTCCATGCTCCTTATAGTCAAGGAAATATTGTTGGGGAGGCTAACAACTTAATCCTTTGTGTTATACTATAAACCTGGGCAGACACTCCTTCTGCCAAAGTGCTTACAGTGTAAACAGACATGAGACACACAGTGGAGAGATTAAAAATATTATAAACAGTTAGAGGTGGTCAACAAAATGACAGGAATTGTGGAACTTTGTGATACTTGCAATTGTAGCGGATAGAAAGGGACAAGAACTAGGAACATAAAAAGGATTGGTGTAAATGAAGTAAAGGTTGGGAGACCATGAGGTAGCAGACAATGAGCTGAGGGGAAAGACTGGTACAAATACCCTTTTATCCTATAACTTCAAGGGAAAGGAAGTCCAGTGAGGAAGGTCCCTAATTGTCTGATAGGTAGTCTGTTGTGTGTTTTGTGGTTCCTCTTAATGCTTGTGCCTCTGGTAAGCTGGGTCTGCAAAATTTCCCCAAGGTCACACACTGCAAGTACTCTTGGCACAACAGAGTTCTGATTGCATTAAAGTAGATGCAGATATGCTGCAGGGGGATAATTTCTTCAAGGCAGGGAGAAAGGGGGCTTTAATTCCTGTAGACTTCTTTATGGATTATACTTCTTTTGAGTTAACTTCTGTAATATCTGGGATTCTTCTCATAGAATAGTAAGCAATATGACTAATATCTAATATTTCGTTACACTTTCACTCTCCCCCTGTAGGCAAAATCGTAGGATGAGGTGTTCGGGATATTATAAAGTACATATACAGAGATGCATTCATATATTCATGCTAAACAAGATAAGGTCCCCCAAACAATTCATCTTCTGTTCAATTGGTAAGTCGCTGTCCACAGAAAATGGTACTCAGTTCCTTCCTGTCAGCAATCCTGGGCTAGACTATGAGAAATCTTCACCACCTCAACTCGTATGCAAGTATCCTAGGATTAAAGGGCAGAACACAGATAGGAACATAGACTGTCTTCCTCTGTGTTGATGCTTGACACCAATACATGCAGTATATCTTCAACCACCATGAGCCCAACAAAAAGAGGACTACAGCAGAAATACTTAGCAACATAAGCGTATGAGAAGCTTATGATGCTCCAAATTAACTTTGGGTCCACAGAGATTAAAAGCAGGTATTTATAGTCACTGGCAGTTGCAGCTCTTTATTCTCACCTGAATGTGTGATTCAAACTCCCTACATCCCTGACTTCCTCTGTCTAGAACTGGCACTGGAATACAATTCCCAATGCCACCAGTTCATGGCAAGAAATAGAAGTGTAATTTAGTCTTTTAATAAAATCCTTTCCAATATTTTGACATGAAACAACCTGTGTCCTCAGTCCTGATACAATTGTTGGTAAGCTCCGGGAATTTAACAAACACTGATTTCTTTCAGTGGAAGCTCAGCCTGAAATTCCTATTAAGGTTTTCAATATAAAAAGCACTTTAGCTCCCAAATGTCAACATAGGAATTTGCACTGTTCATTAGCCAAGATATATGTATATATATCTCACTGGAGGAATGATTCCCAGACAATTTTCATAACTGCAATTTTTTGAAGCAAATCCACTAAGCTTTTATAGCACATAATACACAGAAACCTGGAATTTGCTTGGGGTCCATAGGTACTCCTCTACGGAGAAATGGATCATATCAGGTTTTGAGGCTAACATCTCATTTATAATAGGTAATAGCCTCATCCCTTCTGAGTGAAGGTGTGCATCCAGTTGCAGGTTTTACAGAAAAAAGCTCAGTAAAATGTTAACATGAAGCCTCGTCCATTTGCAGGTGTATATTTTGCAATTCACAGATCAAAATGGCTATTTCTAGCAATGTTTCAACAATGTGAAGGATCACTGAAAGACTGAATAGTTGGTTAAAATAAATATGTGCTAGACTGCCTTTACTATCTCAGGTGGGAGGACTTCCTGGAAACATAATTTGAATTAATCCTCACAAAAATATTTCCCTCCTGTGTGAATTACTCAGTGTTTGCTTGGTTGTTATCTCAGAATGCAGCTATTGGCAATATTACAAATATATGGAGTCTGAGCTCTGGGTATTGGCAACATCCACACAAATTTAGAACACACCAGGAGTATTTTACTGGAGATGAAGTCTAAAACATTTCTGTGTTAAGTGTATAAACTACCTCATGCATTTAGGCCTTGAGAATTGGAGCAATTACTTCTGGGGAGAAAAGCTACTCAGCCCACATGGCTTAAAGCAAATCAGTATCAAAATGGTTTATTAATTTATTAATGACACATAAACAGCAGGAGTGCAGGATCAATACCAGTAACACAAAACCGACACCTCTTCCCCAGGTGTCTCCCTTGCCACAGATCTTCTCACTTTTTTTATCCAGCTCTTCTTCCTGGCCTTGCTTTGTCTCACAAGCTGTACAAACACACAGGCTCTTGCATCCCTGCCTTCCCAGGCCCTGCTTTCCAAGCCATTTGCCACAAGCAGGCCAGGCAGGCATCTTCACACTAGGGTATGAGCTGTCTATCGAGTCACACTGTTCAGTCACACACGGGCAGTCACAGTTGCAAAAGCGGGCCCATGCTCATGTCAGTGGGATTGCATCTATTTTTGCATTTTCACTTTTCAGTTTGTCCATTACAGCAGAGTAGCACAGTGAGGCTAAATATATAACATAGGGAGTGAGCAAAGTATACAACGGTTTTATCAGCATAGTATCAAAGAATTTCTATCAGCAATTGAAACTGAGTTACACTAGCCAAAGCAAAGGAATACACTCTATTTCCTGAGGCGGTATAGCTGCCTTTTTACTGTGAATATTCACCAGGGGTGAAATCAAGCCCTCTGCAGACAAGACAGCAAAAAGCCTATCAGATTCTTCAAATCCACTCCAAGCTCCATTATAAAGAATTAAGTGGCACTTAAATGATACATAGGCTTTGTGCAGATCGTCTGCAAAGAACTGAATTTTATCTCAAGAATCTGAGCTGACACTAGTTTTGCATCTCCTAAGAAGGGCTGTGCCCCTTCACTTAAAGTTAACAGGAACTGACAGTGCTCAGCACAAGGTAGAATTGCTTTCACGGGTAATACCACCTGAACTGGAGAACAACTGGAGTCTGTGCAAGGGTTTTTCATACAAACAGATCTGAGGTGTTGCAGGCAAGCAGAGGTTATATGAACATGACACCAAGCTACCCACCAGTGTTCTCCTCTGTTTTGTAAGACCAAGAAATTTGCAATGGACTTCAAATCATTAGTAAAATAAATATATAGAAGTCTGTGTTCCTGATCAGCACAGCCCAGTTTAAGACTGTTCAACTTATCAGTGCTTCAGAACACCACACATTATTTTCTGTTAAATACTGCAACTACGAATGTTTTGTCACTAAGCTTCTTACCTGGTTTAACAGTGTATATATACTTTCCCATAGAAAAACAGCTTTATTTTCTATAATTTCTTTCCTCACATTCACTCTACACTCAGGCAGTTATCAATTACAACATCTCTAGTTAATCTCATACCTGAAAATCAAAAGCTTTTTGTGATAGCAAAAAAAGTGAGATATATCTTGCTTAGCTGCAGTAAATGCAAAAACTTACAGCCATCTAAAATATGTTTGATTAAAACACTCAAATAGTTACAGCTTGTTTTCTCAGTTTTTAAACACTGGAGAATGAAAATCGAAATAAAAGTAAAAGAATATATTTTTTTTCATCAAACAAAAATATTGATTAAACTAGCATTTGGATACTGAGACTTATGATTTCAGAATACATTGTGCTTATATGCATCAAAAGTGGTGTGTGAAATTAATATTTACATATTATCGCGAGAACCATGATACAAGAATGTGAAAAAAAATGGCTTAGTTGGTGTTTATCAATCAATTCCAGATACCTGAAGTAGTGAATGGAAGATTCTTTGCAGGAGGGAGTAAGAAATTTTTTTTCCTAAGCCCAAGCAGAATATTCTGTTTTGAAACGTGCTTGTTAAATGAGAGTTTAGTTTTCCCATACTTCTCACAGAATGATGTTCTCCTTCACTTTTGGGTCTGTTTTTGTTTTGGGTTTTTTTTTTTTTTGTTTTTTTTTTTTTTTTTTTACACAATGGTAACTTTTAACCCTTCCCGAAGGACATAAGTATGACTTGGAAAAATGTTTCCTTTTTGATTTTCATACATTTTTTCACTGACGTTTTTCTTCAACTTTGAGGAGAGCTGCTCAGCATAGCCTGTAAAATGCCTTTGCATTCATCAGTTTAGATGTACTTAGACAAAGACTTTTATCCTACTGTTCCAATTTTGCCCTATTAACTCTGAAGATCCATATATTTTATAATTAATGACCTCCAACTGATCCCAACTGTTTCTACAATCCCATTCCTCTCCCAGCCTCTCTGTTCTCTTTACCTCACATTTTGCTTTTTCTTTTTTCCATTTTTTCAGCTGTAGCCTTTTGTTCCAACCATTTTTCTCTTCTGCCCGATTCAGTACATATATACTATCTACCTATCAAAGATCCCAGAACACTCTGTAGAACTTAACTTACTACATTTATGTAGTTTTACCTATGACTGGTAAGTGCTGTTTACTATCACCATTTTGCACAGCGGCTAATCAACTTGACCAAGGGCACACAAATATATTGGAGAGCTGGAAACAAATACCCATGAATTCTTAGTGGTCACTAGACTAGAGATTTTCTCTGTCGCATTTTCCTGCATTACAGCATGCTTTAATACATACATATAAGAAGTTAAACAACAGCAACAAAAATATACAAAGTAATGGGCTTTTAAAACATCTATCAGTTAAACCGGAGCACAGGAAAGAGGCCAGCAGGAACACAAACCGAATCACAGTACTTTAATAAGACATTGTAATCATGAACTGTTTTTAAAGCAGCGATTTGACTCTAATAGTGTATAAGACCCAAATGTTAATCTATTTTACTATACAACAAGGAAACATCACAAACCTTGGATACCTTTTACAGCAGTCATTCTGCTCCAATTGAAAAATTGGAAGCAGTGCTAATTCACAGAGTTATCTCGTCTCAGGAATTTATAGGGCACCTAGATCAAAGACTGTTTAGTTCTAAGAAAAGCAATACAGCAATGTCTAGACACCCATTTCATCATTTAGCTCTTGCCGTCAAGATTGGGAGGGATACTTGAACTGGAGAAATATATGGAGAAAAGTAATTTATTGTGGACTACAGAGGCTACAAATTAAGACCAGGTAACTAGATCAAGAGTAAAAGCCTGAACGACAAGGCAGAAGATTTTCCTGCAGCTCACCCCAATAATAGTTCTAGTAAGTGAGAAATTTTATTGCAATCCCCAGGTTGATAAGACACCTTTAATAGTGACCTGCTTGGTTTACCATGAGCAGTGCAGACTGCACCACACACAACATGTATTTGGAAGGAGCAGGATAACGTACAGGAGATGGTCTCCAAATATGCAGTCATTCATATCATCTCAAACTAGGCCTGCCTAAGGAGAACTCCTGCCAGTTATATGACTGGTCCCTAGGAATTCTGCTGTGACATAAGAGTCTGCCATATTAAAGTGTGTGAATAGAAGAATTTATGTAGTAAATCACAGTGGCATAGGTTTATTTTAAACTACTGCATTTAGCAAGGCATCTAGGCAGCTATGTAATTTTAAGAGGGTACCTAATGTTTTGCTGCATTTTAACAATCTGTAAAATAAATATATACTGACAGCTTAGGAAGGAGAAAGTCCAAAGGTATTCCACAAATCAAAAATTGTTATTAATACATAATAAATCTCCAGAACACAAGACAGCAGATAAACCACAAACAAACAAAAACCCAACCAAAATTGTTAAGCAAACAAAAGCCGAAGTATAATCCAGATTCTAGGAGCACTCTCATGAAATTCAACAGCTCTTATCTTCTTTCCTGTTTGCATCTCCAAAGAGCAGAATTTCCTCATTACGATACCCCAAACAATAAATAAATAACCAATCAATGAAAATAAGCATATAAGAGTAAACACATAGGAACACAAGATATCTGACCTTTCTGTAGTGTAGAAACAAGCATGTATCTACCTGTCCTCTCTCTTTTCAGTTCTTTGAAAAGCTTAATACAGTGTGACTCACTGATCTAGTGATATGTATCTTAGATTCGCCTACATCCAGATGTTCAAATATTTGTATAACAGAAGCACAACCCTAAAACGGAAAGTGTCCTAAAAATCAGCTTCACAGTCAACTTATGTCCATTTTAATTTTCAAGGGTCAGTTTTCTTCTGTTTATAATTGCTCTCATTTGGGATTGTAATATTTCTCTGCATTTATTCTTAACTCCTTAGCCTTTCGCTGGCAATTACTACAATTGTTTACATGGAAAAGTAATACAGTAAATATTTCTTATAAAGCAATTTACAAAAAAAAAAAAAAAAAAGGAAAAAAAAAAAGAAAAAAAAAAAAGAAAAAAAAAAGCCAGTGTCATTTACCAGATCTCATAGGGTCACAACAAGCACCCTAACAGTGGCAATAAATAATAAATAAAGATTAAATCTACACATTGAATTTTATTTAGGTACAATTCATGTGCTCATAGTCCCTTCTAAGTTGGTGGTTGGTGGTATGTATTAGAATGCCAATGCTTTAAATAGGCAGCCTGGCCCACAACTTTGCCCTGGATTTCAACACTTTCCTGAATATCCATAGATGTACATATTCACTGGCTTTCTATCTGTGAATGATGTACTGCTTCATTGTCTGTAGGTAGTTAGTGCTTGCTGTCTAATAAGAGATGCTAATTGAACACCTACCCCTAGAGAAAGCCTTTGTCAGGACTCAGTGTCTTCTGTTTCTGTCCCCTGCTGCTCTGCTCTGCTGTATTCAATTAGTGTGCTGGAAGCAAAATAAAAATTACTAAAAATCTGATCTGTGATATGCCAGCAAAGAACCCTTCAGAGATCAGGTTTTCATCACATTTTACTTTGCTGCCAGCACACTGAGAACAGCAAATTTAACTGGAGAGGGACAGCAATTTCAGACCCAGAGAAGAGAATCTGAAGAGAACTGTAAAGGATAGAGACAAGGGAGGGATATAATGGAAAGTAATAAGAAAACAGATAAGAGAAAAAAAGAAAAAAGAATATGACTAGAACGGAAGGAAAAAAAGAACAAAGCCCAACTATATATAGTAGCTACTGAAGGAGATGGCAAAGGTCAAAAACTTGTGCAACTTGTTCAGTGGAGTCAAAAGGCCGACTGGGTAAATGAAGGCTGAAGATCAGAACTGTTGGCTTTTTTTTTTCCCTTTTAAGTACACCAGTATCACTCCACCTAGTACAAGCAAAGTACTGCAGTGGAACACTATGTTTACTGTGATTAAAAGAATATTGTGTGACCATCAGTACGTTATACAGGGAAGGCTGGGAGCTGTGGAAGAGGGAAGACCCCAAGAACTTCTAGTTATGAAGCATGTGAACATTATGAAGGTAACCACTGCACAGACAGCAAAGCGGGAATTTAAAAGGAGTAAGCCACAGTAGGAATAAAATACGCTCTATTATATGGTAGACTGTGATTAGCGCCATGGAATGAAGCTGGGAATGACAAGATTATGAGGCTGGTAGTAGAAAGAGAGTGAAGGAAGGGTGTCAGGAAGGTTATAAATCAACCTTACAAGTGTCTGAAAACAAACAGCCTCAGGGTGTCGATACACATGGATATGGGTGACAAAGGATTCCTGGACATTTTACCCTATCTGCAGCTAAACATTTGACTGGACCATATTTGATTCTGTATTCATGAAACACACACTAAAATCACAGCCAAGGTTCAAGGTCCTTCTTGGGACTCTAGCAGCAAAGTGGTTTTGTACACAGGCTTACTAGGTATGTTTAATGAACTCTGCACTTGCTTTGTAAGGAGGGGGAAAAAAAGGAAATGAAAAAAAAAGCTAAAGAAAGAATTGGTCTTCATTCCTTCATTTAACAACTGCTTTTGCATGGATGAAGCAGTAAGAATCAGAAGATGAGACTCCATGCACATGAGAATTGAAATCATAGAATCATAGAATAGTTAGGGTTGGATAGGACCTTAAGATCAGTCTTTAATATTTTTTAAGCTATTTCTAGGAATTTTAGTTACTGTTCTTCATGCTCATTCAAAGGACAAGCATTCAGACAAGTGATTCTCCTCTAGATGTTACTGCTTTTGGTACTTTCCAAGCAGTTACACTGCTGCTGTGACATGGTGGTGACATTGTATTGTGCACTGAAAGAGATAATAATTCAGCTGTTTTCAAGTACAATGGGCTTCCTTTGTCAACAGCTACAGTAATGGGAAACTTTGCCCTCCTTTTGTCACATATGTAAGAACAGAGCATGCAAGCAAATTGAGTTGAAATGAGTTCGACTATTACAGAAGGAGATGAACAGCTGCTGCTATGAAAACAATTAAAAGTATTTGAAAAGGAAACTCAGAAAAGAGGCTGTACTTAATCTCATACCCACTGTGATTTCCCCCTATTCCACAAGACTTGAAGCCGTGTTACAGTAAACTGTATGCTCTTTGGAGTATGCCTATGACTTCTTGTTTTGATCAAACAGTAAGAAGAGACTATGGTTATGCTGGGAATTTTAACACAAATCAGTGCTACACGAATGCAAATTAAGAAAAAAATTAATAAAATGAGTGAAACAGGTGAAAAATAAGAGAAGACAGCTATATGGTACCACCTTTCAGTGAGACTAAAATTAATATAACCACTTGTGATTCTTTTGAAACTTGTGTTCTTAAGTATTACTTTGTCAGTGCCAGAGGAAACTTGCCATAGTGAACTATAATGACCTTTAGATAGCTTGGAAACTGGCCTTTTGTCATGACTTCTGGTTTCATTAGCCAGTCTTTAACCAATAGAGGAACAAATGTGTTTAAATACAGCAAAGATGCTAGTTTATACAACATGCACTGAACTGGTACACTGTCCATGAGAAACCCTGTTACAGGTGGATGTGTTATATCTTGACTGCACAGTCAATCACACATCTTTTCAGACAGCAGTTTGACATCCTGATTAGGCAGAACATGATTTCTGACTGATAGATAAAAATGTGTTTTTTTTTTAATGTAGCTTTTCACGTATGCATAAAGTATTACTGTTCCTCACCTCAAATTTACAAGATCTGAAACATTTCCCTCACTTTTTCTATTTAATTTCAGCCAAAACTTAGTAAAATGTTCTCTGCATATACCACAGTATTTGCTAAAAATGGAAAAAAAATGACAAATGACTGCCTTATACTTATATCAGGTTTCTATTTTTACTTTATTTTTAGAATACTGGAAATAATATCAGAAAAGATATCTTAGAAAGACAAATAATACAATTAATCTCCAAAACTCAGCTAATGCATGAGGATGTTTTCACCTTGTGTATGTAAGGCACAGAGGAACTGAGTTTCAAAGATTCATCATATTCTACTTCATAAAAATTTTTCAGATGTTTTATGTAGCAAATATGCTACAGTTCAGAAGGAGCTCCACAAAAGAAATTGACACTGATTAGAAGGAATAGCCTTTGTTCACTTAACAGGCAACATTTTATTTATTGGAACATATCCAACAGATCTATGCGCAGTCACAGAATGTATTTTAAGGTCTCCTTGTCTCCTTCACTATCAAACAATGTAACTTGAAATTTTTAAAATGATGTCTGTGAAATCAGACTAGAGGATTGGTCAAGGGGTAAAAAAAAGGGCAAATTCCTAAGGCAAGCAATGCATGTGCTCAGGTAGTATGGCCATTGTGTTTGCAAGCAGGAGTCCTGTCCTTTCAGAAGCAGCATAGTGGAAGTCGGTTGGGCCACAGGGCATAGTGATACCACAGACAATATACTCTGACTTTTTTAAATTATGAACTCTGAAAATAAGGTGCCATTAGCACTTGTGATTCTGCAGCAATGGCACAAAGTAGTTGACCAGGACAGGCCACTGTAAGTTGAAACTACTTTCTTCCATTGTACTCCTTTACAGGAAACATGATAGAGTCACAGGTTTTAGGGACAGAAACAACCAGTTACACTAATCTAATCTGATCTTCAACTTTATGAAGGCCATAAAATTTAATCCAGCAATTTCTGTATTAATCTCAATAATTTCTGGTTGAGATACAGTTCATCTTCTAGGAAGACTTCCAGTACTGGTTATCACAGAATACTCACATTTCTACAAACTCTTAAGGCAGCTTATACAATTCAATAGCAAAAGGCAAACCTCCTTAGTTCTATAGATTTTAGTTTTATTTCTACAGGACTCCTATTTAACTAAATGATTAAATGTTCTGCTATTAGGTCTAATAAAGACATGTCCCTAACAAAACAATCAGCGTTCCTAAAGGTCAATCATAGAAATTTTAAATCTCTTCTGCTGCTTTGTTTTTTTTACACTGAAAAACATCTTAAGAAAAGAAAACAAACTATGCATCAAGACTGGACACAAACAATTTAAAACCCCACAAACTTAGCATGGTTCCATGTCTGTAATCTTAGCTTTTAAAGATGCTGATGGAAGCAAGTTAGAATATATCACTTGCAGAAATTCCATTGTTTTCTTTATTAACAGTCACTGTCTGCAAAAGTGTTTTCTCAACCAACACTTTGTTTTATAGAAGCAATGGGGAAACGTTATTGGAAATACTTATATTGTGCAACAATACAAACAGTACAAGTTTGTAGTCCTGACTAAGGCAAAACTTGCAATGGGTTTCATGAGAGTTCCTCTCAACAAACCACTGCTTGACTGAGTCTGCAGCTTGAAAATAGCCCCTTGCAGATTAAGAAACCACAACAGCTAGCTCTCTACGCCTCTCTTAAGTACAATACTGAGCTACTTAAGAGTTCGTACAGCCTCAGCATTTTAAACATATGAAAAGAGAATAATTTTCAAGAGGTCTTTCCAGGGAAACTTAACAAATTTTCTATACCTTACATAGCAGCTCTAAAAAATGGCCCTTTAAATTATCCTTGTATGCAAAATTATATAAGAATGTACATATGCATGTATGTACACATCTACTGTACTAGGGATAAAAGTTCTTGTTGCCACTTCTCTGCAATATTTTATCTCTGGTCATCAGGACATTCTGTCTAACCACTATAGTCATATGGGAATAACAGAAATAATTTTTATTAAATTGTAGCATAATGTGCACACTTTCCACTGCTGGACTGAAAACCTACTTTCATAACTTCATCTGTGTTCTAAAGTTCAGAGCCTATTCACATGGCCTCGTTGCTGGAAAGTTAAATAGTGATTTACAGCACAATAGCCACTCTTCACTAGCTCTGCTTTTTATAACTTGAGCTGCACTTTCATAGAATCACAGAATCGTTGAATGGTTTAGGTTGGAACAGACCCTAAAGATCATCCAGCTCCAGCCCCCCTGCCATCAACCAGGGGGGTTGATGAACAACTTCCATCAGACCAGGTTGCTCCAAGCCCCATCCAGCCTGGTGTTGAATACTGCCAGGGATGGGGAAGTCACAGCTTCTCTGGGGAACCTGTGCCAGTATCTCACCACCCGCACCATGAAGAACTTCTTCCTAACATCTAATCTAAATCTACCCTATGTCAGTTTAAAGCCATTACCCCTTGTCCTATCTGTCCATGCCTTTGTAAAAAGTTCCTCCCCAGGTGTCTTGTCAGCCCCTTTTAGATACTGGAGGGCTGCTCTGAGGTCTCCCCAAAGCCTTCTGTTCTCCACATGGAACAATTCTAACCCTCTCACAGAAGAGGTGTTCCAGCCCTGCAGGAACATACAGGTGTTCCATACTGCAGTATGTAGATTAAATCCAAGGATAAGGCTAATAACTGGCTTTCTGCTAATAGGGAAGAAAATGATCACAGAGAGGTGTTTTTTTCAGTTTCTCTTTATTCCAGAAGGGAACTATGTATATTTTTGTTAGTAAACAGAAGATTATTCAGATCCCTTATGCCATTATCAGCCCATTCTCAAACACCAAATTTTGGCTAGCTAAGTGAAAAGGTAGCTATTTTAACTATCTTCCCAAGGTTCTGAAGTTCACTAGCTGTAAAATATTCAATATAAGGGAGTTAATATGGAGATTGGCAATTTCTGCCAGGTGGACTAGGAGGCAGTATAGTTTACTGAAAATGTATGCCTCAGAACAGATGTGACAGCACATAGAAGATGCACACATACAATTTCGCCAGCAAATTCTTTTACTGCAATATGAATGCTTTTTTGGTTTTTACACACCTGTAGTGGATGCTACAGCTTCAGTACTGTTTATTCTATATGTATGGTCTTGACTACTTGAATCTGTGCGACCCGTTCAAAAACATACTGCAAAATGCCAGACTTTTGTTCACTTCCAGTCCTGCTTAAGTTTTCTTTGTGGCACTGCTCATCTGAATCATTGCCTGTTTCTTGCTTACAGAACATTCATATTCAAAGCACCATTAGCACAATGGCAATTAACAAAGAGCTTTTTATGCCAACGTGCTACAACTTCATCTTGCACACCCTTTACAGGAAAAAGCTCTTTTCTCTTCTTTTTTTATCAGTGAAGCACTCACACCATGTGAAAAGAATGCTTCCTTTCAGTGCAGAGGGGACATGACTGTGCCTTATGTGAATCTACTGTATGTAAAACTGAGGGGAGGACTAGGTGACCTAAAAAATCTTTCTCATCTCTAACCTCTATAGAAGTTTATGGTATCAGGAATTGCATATTAACAACCAGATGCAGGATTTTGTGTGGAAACAGCAGAGTGCTTCCACAGGATGTTCTTCTTATTTTGTCCCTGCTGTAAAGGATAGGAAAAACCCTTTTAGGTTTGTCACAAGTGTAACTGGCAAAATACAGAAAGGACAGCAATTACACTTGAGTCATTCACAGCAGTCATTCCTAAAAATATTGCTGTCACGGAGCAGTAAGTGAGAAGGAGGGAAAACCTGCAGCAGCTACATCATGCTAAAAATTGATGGATTTTGTTGCCAGTACTACATCAAGTTGCCATGCTGGCACTAAGACAAATGTCGAGGTTCCCCATGAGATAAGACTGTTCTTTTCCATGGCTGTAGATGCCATGATCATATTAATTAGAGAAGAACAAGAGAAAGTGGAAATGTTTTATATTTCCTCCCAGTAATAATTTATAGGCAATTCCACAAGACAAAAAAGTAAGTAGCACAGAGTTGGTCATAAACACACAGAACATGAATTCACTTGCAACAATGGCATATAAGCAGTATCAAGGCATTTTACAGTAATATAAAGATGTAGGATAGATGTGAGGATCTAACTGCCTCAAAATCACCTTCAATACCAGTCACAAATATTTCCAAATGGCTGAGCTACCCAGCCCTGTGACATGTTAATAAACTTGATCATTCAGTAACAGCTCTAATATTGTCTAGACTGTTTTACCCTTAGTTCCCACTAGCACAAAACATACTGGTGAAAGAAGAAACAAAAAAGAAACGACCCCTCAAAGGCTCTTGTGTGCCTTTATTTCACACTGAATAAGCAGGCACAGTACAGCCTGCTGCTAAGCTTTTCCTTACCAGTTGGTCAAAACATGGATAGACTCTTGGTTACAGCTCCTAATGTGCTGATCAACTGACCCAGAATAACAAAGGCTAAGGGTAAGCAACACAGAAATTACTACACTGGATATGAGGTCTGAATCAGTCTAGTCTAACACCCTGCCTCTGCGAATAGCCAGAGGGATGTGTAAGAACACCACAACAGCTAGCCGCCTCTATTTCTGCATGCTCTAGCAAGAACTGTTCCAAGAAGAAATAACCTAATATGCTCAGATTTGTTTTTCCATTTCTGCTTTGCAAGCTGTTGATTGAGGGGTGAAGGGTGGAAATTGTACACCTCTGAGGAACAATTAACTTCTTTGTTGATCCCCTGAGGTGTACCGTAAGCCACAATACCATAAATTATCCCAAGGAGAATTTGTCATAAATTGATAAATCTAAATTGATAGCATTAAAAATGTTCATGCATTTGTATTTAAAAGTGCCTCTTTTTTTTTTTTTCTTTTTTTTTTTTTTTTTTTCAAAAAAAAAGAAGAGATTTTGCATTGACAATTTGAGGAAAAAAAAAGTATATTTTTTTCCACAGTAATACAGAAAACACTGCATTTACATCACAAAAAACCACAAAAGAAGACACAGAAAAAAAAATATAATAAATCACACTTCCTTTTGCCTAAGATATAATTTAGCGTCAGGTCTGTATACATCATCAACTTCAGGTCTGTATACATCATTAACTACTGTTTGCCATAAATGCTTCACAAAAATGTGTGAATTTACAGCTGCATCATGGAAAAATAAAACTGTATCTAATTTTTCCTTCTTCACCTTCCTCTATACATTATATGAAAATCACCCACAGTGTATACCTTTCCTTACTTAAAATGCATACAAAAAATTGCTATATGATAGAATCTACAAGTTTTTCTATTCACAGACAGTACTGCTTGCCTGAGAAGAGGTATGTCATACCTACATCACATTATGCTCCCCCTAGCCTGATATGAAATCTTTCATAAATAAGCTTGCCTTGCTGATACCCTACTCTGTTCCAGTCAGCTTCTTACACAGCACTCAGCTGTGCTGGACCCAAGTGCCTCTTGGTACGGTGTGAGCAATGTGACTCTGATTTATCACCTGCTGACTCCCCAGGGCAAAAACTATATGCAATGAATATTTTGCTCAAGATTATGTTGTTGTTGTTCTCATAATGCACATGTATCTATTAGGGAAAGTAAGTCAATGAAGCAAATCCTGTAGTTAGAGTGAAAGGTACTGAGTCTTGTCCTTAGTTCTTTGGAAAATTTACTTCAGTCTATGTTAAGCCATTGACTGCTTTCCTTAGCACAGTTACACGCCAAATGAAACCACCAAATGCACTCTTACTCCTGCTCTTTCTTGTAAGTAAATACATGTTTAATTATATTAACTTCAAGACACTTATCCAAACATCAATTCTCTCAAGCATAGCAGCTCTCAAAATAACTCTCAAATTTTGAAAGAAATCACATTCATCTCCTGAAATTCCTAAATATATGCCATGTTTTAGGCATCTGAAAGCACTGCCTGCATAGACTATTCTATTTGGATTCATTGCTTCAGGAGAAAGACTGCTCTCATCAGGCTCTCTCACACCCACCCTTAATACTGGCCAATTTTAAAGACAAACCCACATGTATTATAATAAAACAAAGTGCTAACACCAGGAACATGAAAATAAAATATTTTAAAATGTTCTGGATCTTAACATTCAGCTTCACACTGGGTTACTTCAGTATCTTATACCACTTGGTGTGCTAGTGGTCTACCACATTATTTAACTGAGAGGAACTACCTTAAAGAACTCACTGCATTTAATTTTTTCTGATTCAGGTAAAAAATCTCCAACTATAAACCACAGAATTGTATCTGCTAAGCAGACTCTCTGGGAACACACTTATATGTTTTTTTACTTGTAATCTTATAATTTCATGTATTTTTTAATGCAGTTCATGCATAGATCATGACAAATATTCATGCATGCAAGTACATGTGTAGTATATTTATCCTGACAGACTCCTCTAGATACTCTGACTACGCTCCCTATTATCAGTCAGTTTCTTTAAGACAGAATGTAAAATGTAAATATGACTTTACATTTTCTGGTAAGGTGATGTAGGCACTGGAAGACAAGCCTGCGTGCTTGTCTTGCAATGAAGTATGTTGCCAAAGATACGTATCAGTGGAAGACTTCAAGCACTTCAGGATTCATTCTTCAGTCAAAGATAGCAAAACTAGTATGGTCTTAACTCAGTCAACGAAATATGTAATCTGTCATTATAAAACTGACTCATTAAAACAGAAGTAACCTTGAAGAAGGATTTTGAAAGATTATTTTTAAGATCATGTAAAGAGAAATGTCTGAATAAAATAGTGGATAAAAATAAGCCCTGGTTAGGAAAAATCCGTTCACATTTTTACTGAGTCTGATTAAACATCAAAGACTTAGCAGAAATACAATACTCAGTGACCATCCCATAGTAAGAATCACTGAAGTATAATTCCAAACTTCCCACAAGAGTTTTTAAGATTTCTTCTGGTGATTTCTTTTAGCAAGCTACTAGAGCAAGATGTGACTCTAACGGCTGTTATTACCAACATAAAGAATATTTGTGCCTTTATTTCAACTGGTATAAACGAGGATAATTCCACTGAACAAAAGATATCCATTTACATTGGTGCCAAATCCAGAACTGCTTGTATTTATTAAGAATTGAGAGTTTCCATTCACTAAGATTCTATGTTTATACGTACGCATGAACCGATCTTACAATTAAAAAGATTATAGTTAATATCAGGAACTAGACAATTAAAAATCTGTGTTACTTAAGAGAAAATGCAAGCCTGTAATTCATGTCTTAACTGCAGCAGTTGATCCTAATACAGCAAAAAAAAAAAAAAAAAAAAAACAGAAAGTAAGTAATCACATTATTAAAATGTGTGAACTTAAGTAGGTTAAGTAAAAAAAAAACCCAACTTCCATATAGGGAAATATAAAAACAATAGAAGCTGAATAAAACAAAATATGGAAGTGTAAAACACACAAGCTGTTAATTTATTTCATGGATGACACTGTAATACCAGCAAGATCTACTGTAATTCTATATTTTGACCTCTCATACAGTGTTACCCACAGGAATTCCCTGCATTCATCACTCTACCCGCCACAGCTAGCAGTAGCTGCAGTAGAACTGGAGAACTGTTTTGGAAAACAAACAGAAAACCCTGAGTTTGAAGTTTTCAAACCACAACTTTAGTGACTTGTTCCAAAGGACAATGGCAATCGTTGCTAGAGAAATCTTGTGCTTGTTCTGCATTTTGTAAAGTTAAAGTCACAACATTACTTCCTTTAACTCTTTATTGCAGAGTTAAGGCTGGAAGAGACCTCAGGAGACTTCTAGTTCTCTTAACTCTCAATCAATGTCTTGATTAGCACAAACTGAGCTCCTGAAGCCTCATACAGCAAAGCATGTTTCTTTTACCATCACCGAGACTGTTCTCTGAACTCTTTCAAATTTTTCAATATCTTTCTTGAATTGTGAACATTAGAACTGGGCACACCAGTCTATTAAAACTTACCTCATGTCCCAGATGTTAACAATAAGTTTTTCCATATTCACCCAAGGCTTTTACAGACTGTTGTCTGTAAGTTGTTCACCTTTATGAGCATTGTCTTCCAGATCTTTCATTTCAGTATATTTACTGGATTTGGCTGGACTGGAGCTAATTTTCTTCATAGTGGCTGCATTAAATTTGTTACCGAGAGAGTGTTGGTAATACACCGGTGTTATAGGTACTGATGAGCAGTGCTTGCACAGCATCAAGGCTTCCCTTTTTTTCACTCTGCCCCACTTCTCCCCAGCGAGTAGTCTGTGATCAAGAAGTAAGACGGGGCAGAGCAAGGACAGCTGATCCAAATGGACCAAAGAGATATTGCATGCCATATAACATCACCTCATCAATAAAAAACAGGGTAGGTTTTCCTAGGTAGACATGCTGGCTAGGCATTGGTCTGCTTGTGGGAGGTGGCAAGTGACTGCCTTTGCATTGCTCCATTCCCCTCTACACTTAATAAACGGTCTTTATTTTGACCTACAAGTTGTTTTTACTTTTGCTCTTCTCTCCCCTATCCTGTCACATGAGCCAGGGTGGGAGTCACGCAGCAAGCAAACGGTAGGCGCTTAAGTTACTAACCAGGGTCAACCCACCACAACATATTAAAAGATACAGCTCACATGGCTACACTGTACCTTCTAACAATGCCACCACAGCATTCATAGATAAATTTTCTTATCATTTCCAGTCTTGGCCTTTGAAATATTTTGGAGTGAACTGACCTAGGCAGGATTTAGAGTAATCTTTGCTGCATACTTTCTGGATCACCCAATGCTCAGAAGTGACTTCCTAGAGCTGCTGGAGTTCATGGAGGCACAATCCTGTACTGCAATTCAGTACACAACCATCTTTCCACATCATTTTTCCATGTCTCATGGCTTCACATATGGTTTATATTTTCATAAGGCAGGATGTAGTAAAAATCTTACTTGTAAGAGCCCAACATTGCATGGCACATCCCAAGAGACTGCACAGGGAAAGCACTGCAACTGCAGCCACAAGAAGCTATAAGAAGTGCCCACTAAGAATAGAGCAACCTCACACCTTCCAGTGCTTAGCTTCTACAAATGCTTAGCTTAGCTTCTATAAATGCTAGTCTTTACTTGGGCTCTTGCCCTGACGTTGTAGGTTGAAAGCTGAAATGGGGGTTTCCCAGGCAACTCAAAGCTGTCTAGCAGCCACGCATGTCAGCATGCACAAGGTCATCACAGTGTGTTTGCTGTTTCCCATGGCATCATCTTCTTCCTTGGCAGCTATAGAAAACAGAGGCACATGGTGCCAGTTCAACCTTGGGTCCTGCTGCCAGCAGTCAGAAGCTAGATAGATCTACAATCAAACTTGACATCCAGCAGCACTGACCAATGCCAATACAACACACAGTAGAAGAAAGCTAACAGAAATGGTCCTTATTTGGTCTGTATGTTAAATGCCCTGTGCACCCGTTGCTGGTGCTAACTTCTTCTAGCCACCTAGATCTGCCAGCAGGCACTGCTAAACAACAGTGCAAATCAGGTAGTAGATAAGAGTTCTGGAAAGGCTGTGTGACAAGGGGTAATGGCTTCAAACTGAAAGAGGGTAAATTTAATTAGATATTAGAAAAAAAAAATCTTCACTATGAGGGTGGTGAGACAATGGAA